>JASDQU010310305.1:41873-54513 GCA_032191745.1 Picea mariana
TTTGCAATTTGCTTATATACTCTGTTATGCATTTGTTTCAATGTTTTGTGTGTATGATTTCATGTTGAATGTATGAAGTCTGTGAGAGGGAGAGTATGAGTTTCAATTTTTTCTCTTCCTGAGAATTCCTGCAATGAGTGCAGTGAAGGTCTGGAAGGAGTGCGTTGACAAGATTCTGATTTTTATCTCAAAAAAGATCAGAAGAGATACCATTGTTCTCATACCAACATAAGTGCAATTATAGCATAGTGCCATGCAAGGTGTGCGCAGGCAGGTTGAAATCTTAGACTTTTCCAACCCAGTGATCGGTTGAAGGATTTCTGTCGCAGGGAGTGTACAGAGTTGGAATCACTAGATAACTAGAGGTTATTGTGGAAGTCATGCAAGGTGTGTGCATAGGATTCTTTAGAGTCCAGAAGTTGCAAGGAAGAACAAGCTCAGGACAAATAGCCTTGTTCAAAGATTTTAGAGGGAGTATGCAAGTTTTAGTCACCTGAAGGAAAGCAAGTTTAGAATCTTGACGCCAAGTGATTTGGCCAGTAGTGATTGAGGATTTGAATGGATGGTTGAGCTTCTCAGAGGGAGAAGAGACAATTTTCTGTGGACTGTTGGATCCAATGGAACAACGGAGAGGTTAAGAATGAGTGTCTTTCAACACTCACAATCTTAGGAGAGGTAGTAGCCGTTAGATTTGAATCAATGAGAACCGTTGGTTTGGGCATTTTGAATTTTGGCATTTCGAAAGTTGGAAGTGTGGAGGAAGTCATTTTCGGGAATCCCCGATACGCGAAGTCCCGACACCGATCTGGACCGTCAGATCATGGAAAGTTTAGGACCGTTGATATGTAGAAAAGAAAGTCGCAAGTTCGAACTTTGGGGAAGAAGGGAAGAGTTGCATCATGAACTCACGAGTCGCTAAATCCCAACACGCTCGGAGGTGGAGCTCCAAGACTTGAATGGAGGTAATATGGTTGAGGAATAAGGGAGGAGCTAAAGACCCATTAGCCCATTTCGGGGTTTCAAGAATAGAAGGAGTCAAAGGGATTCACAATAGAAATCACGAAGTGACGAAATCCGAAACACCTTTTCGGGTTAAGTCGGTGATCACGTTGAGTGGTCACATGGAGTGCAGGTTCACACCTAGTGCTTGTTCACACAGATGTAACTTCTAAAAAGGACCTATGGTTTTATTTGTATTGAAGGTTTTGGTGGGAACTAAAGAGATATTTCGGCTCAGGGAAATAGAAAGATCCAAAGGCTGGGAGGTCACGCAGACCCTGCTAAGGTAGGGGTGCTGCGTCAGGTGGTATTAGAGCTTACAATCATTGTTTTCTGTAGGTGAGATAAGACATAAGGCAAGTTTTGATTTGAATTTTTGTGGAAAGATTGAAATAATGCCACCAAGGAGACGTCAAGAGAGAGCTATGCCCGATCCAGTCGTGCAAAGGGAAATGAGAGAACTTCATGCTCGATTGGATGTTATGGAGACAACACAAAGATGAACAATTGATGCTGGAGATACCAGTGAGGCTGAAAATGAAAACGAAGCTAGAGCCGAAGAATAATTTGTAGTCGAAGATGTTGTAGAGGAACATCTATTCAAAACTGTTGCAAGAATAGAGGCCAGAGAAAAAATGGAAATCCCAATGTATGAAGGAAACTTAGACGTTGAGGAGCTACTAGATTGGTTTAGATCTCTAGATAAATACTTCGATTATGAAGATATCGAAGAAGATAAGAAAGTAAAACATGCTGTCACTAGACTGAAAGGGCATGCAACACTGTGGTGGGATGAAATTCACGCTGACAGGCATTGCAAAAGCAAACAAAGAATCAAAATCTGGGATAGGATGGTCACAAATATGAAATCCAAGTTTATACCCATAGATTATCAAATTAATATGTTGCAAAGAATGAAAAATTTGAGATAGAAAGGGATGACAGTGAAGGAATACACTGAAGAATTTTACAGACTCAACATCAGAGCTGGTCATCATGAGAGTGATGATGAAAAGGTCTCTAGATAAATGAATGGCTTGAGATACAACATTAAATATGATATGAGCATGGTGACAATCATAAATTTAGAATATGATTATCAAATTGCTTCGAAGGCAGAAGTAACATTGGCCCGAAAGCAAGGTCAAAGGGGCAGAGGTAGAAGTCAGAGAAGAGGCAAAGAAATTTCCTGGGATAGAGTACAGAAGCCCAAGGATGAAGAAAAGAAACCTCTTACTCACCTAGAAAGGGGAGGAAGATCACAAGGAGGACAATATGTCGATAGGAACACTTTTCCTCGATCTAGAGGAAGAGGAAGAGGCAAAGGTGGTGAAATAAAGTGTTTTGTCTGTGGAAAGATAGGACACAAATATTTTGAATGTCCCGATAGAAAAAGAGATGGAGGAGGCAAAGCTCACATTTTAGAAGCACAAAGGAAAAATGTTGAGGAATAAGATGCAGAAGGCGGAATATCCTTAATGATGAGAAAAATTCTCTTGAATCCAGAGAAAGAGATAGAGAATCCAGTCCAAAGGAACAATTTTTTCAAAACTGATTGCAAGACCAAGGATATGGTATGCAAGGTGATAGTGGATAATGGAAGCACAAATAATCTAGTATCCACAGAGATGGTGGAAAAGATGGAATTGGAGACAGTTGCACATACAAGCCCATACACGGTTTTGTGGTTGCAAAAAGGACATTAGTTAACAATCACTAAACAATGTTTAGTTGAATTTAAGATACGGGGATACAGAGATGAGATTTTATGTGATGTTATTCCCATGGATGTATGTCATATTTTTTTGGGGAGGCCTTGGCAATATGACATGAATGTTATTCATGACGGAAGAAAGAACACATACACCTTGGAGAAGAATGGTAGGACGCATATGTTACTACCAATTGAAGACAAGAAGGTGAAAGAAGAAACAAGCAATACTATACTTCTCATGAGTGGGAAGGAACTTCTGGATGAAGTCAAGAAGGAAGAAGAAATGTAGTTTGATGTGGTGAGGAAACCTAGAGTCATATTGACCAGTACTTCGAGGGATGATCTGCCTGAGGAAATTAAGGAAATGCTGGAGAATTTCACTGATATAGTGGTTGACGATTTACCTTGTTCGTTGTCACCCATTAGAAGTATAAGCCATCACATTGACCTTATACCAAGAGCGATTTTTCCAAACAAAGCAGCGTATAGATTGACACCGCAGGAGAATGAAGAAGTTAAGAAGAAAGTCCAGGATTTGATGGACAAAGGGTTGACCAGGGAAATCTTGAGTCCATGTGCTATACCAACAATGTTAAGTCCAAAGAAGGATGGTGGATGGAGAATGTATATAGACTCAAGGGCTATAAACAAAATCACCATTAGGTATAGATTTCCTTTACTAAGGATGGATGACTTGATGGATTACTTGAGTGGAGCAAAGATTTTTTCAAAAATTGATTTGAAAAGTGGATATAATTAGATTAGAGTGAGGGAAGGCGATGAATGGAAGACATCATTCAAGATGAATGAAGGGCTGTATGAATGGCTTGTCATGCCATTTGGTTTGACGAATGTGGCAAGTAATTTTATGAGATTGATGAATGAAGTATTGAAATATTTCATTGGAAAGTTTGTAATTTTGTATCTTGATGATATACTGATCTTCAATAAGATTGAGGAAGAACATTTGAGACACCTAACTCTAGTAATGAGGAGGTTGCAGCAAGAGAAATTGCTGATAAATCTGAAGAAGTCATATTTCATGAAGAAAGAACTCATTTATTTGGGGTTCGTGATCTCTTTGAATGAGTTGAATATGGATCCTGAGAAGGTAAAATAAATCAATGAATGGCGTCACCGAGGAATATCTTTGAAGTGAGAAGCTTCCATGGATTAGCCACTTTTTACAAGAAGTTCATCAGAAAATTTAGTGGGATTAATGCATCAATGATGGAAACAGTCAAGAAAAGACATAAATATTTTCATTGGACAGAGGAAGCAGAGAAAAGTTTCAAGCTGTTAAAAGAGAAGATAACTGGACATCCAGTTCTAGTTTTGCCAGATTTCAGTAAAACATTTCAACTGAGATGTGATACAAGTGGATTTGCGATTGGAGAAGTCTTAAGTCAAGACAATAGACCAGTTGCATACTTCAGTGAGAAGATGAATGATGCCAAGAGGAATTATTCCACGTATGATAAAGAGTTCTATGTAGTCATACAAGCACTGAAGAAATGGAGGCACTACTTGGTTTCGAAAGAGTTCGTTTTGTATAGAGACAACCATGCCTTACCATTTATAACCAAACAAGAGAAACTGAACCAGAAACATGAAAAATGGGTTGAATTTATGCAGAACTTTATTTTTGTTACAAAGCACATTTCTGTAACTGCTAACAAGGTTGCTGATGCATTGAGCAAGAAATGTTTGATTCTGCAGGAGTTTCATGTGAATACCTTAGGTTTTTATAGCCTTAAGGATATGTACATAGATGATTCAGATTTCAAGGATGCTTATGAAGCATGTGAGAATCTTGTTCTAAGAGATAGAAGCCAATGGGTTGAATATTTGATCCAGGATGGATTATTATTCAAAGGAAATCAGTTGTGTATCCTGAAGAGTTCTATGAGAGAAAACCTTCTAAAGGAAAAAAATAGTGGGGGATTGGCTGGACATTTTGGCCATGACAAAACATTTTTCCAACTGAAAAGTTTGTACTATTGGCCAGGAATGAGGACAGATGTCAAGAAAATTTTCAACCGATGTAGAATTTGCCAACATGCAAAGGGGAAAAGACATAATACATGATTGTATCAACCATTTCCAGTACCATAGAGGCTGTGGGATGCGATAAGCATGGATTTTGTGTTAGGACTGTCGAGGATACAAAGGGGTTGTGATTCCATATTTGTGGTAGTCGATAGATTCTTGAAAATGGCACATTTTATTCCATGTCAGAAAACCAATGATGCAACACACATTGCAAATCTATTTTTGAAAGAAGTTGTTCGACTTCATGGTTTACCCAAGAGTATTGTTTCGGCCAGGGATACCAAATTTGTTGGTCATTTCTAGAGGAAACTATGGAAAAAGATGGGGACGGATTTATCTTTTAGCTTAGCATATCACCCTCAGACGGATGGACAGATTGAGGTGGTAAATCAGAGTTTGGGAGACTTATTGAGGAGTTTAGTAGCTGAAAATCATAGTCAGCGGGATCAGATTCTGTCGCAAGCAAAATTTGCATATAATGACTCACCTAATAGGAGCACATGATAGATCCCATTCCAGATAATGTATGGAATGCAGCCAAGGGGAGTATCTGAGTTGAGAGACTTAGAGAAGAATGAGTTCAGGAGTGCTGGAGCAGAATATTTTACAACAAAGATGCAAGAGCTCCACAGTAAGAGTAAAGAACGGTTACAGAGTTCCAACTAGGAATACAAGCCCAGAGAAGATCAACACAAAAGAGAGCTTCAGTTCCAAGTGGGAGATTTGGTCTTAGCGCATCTAAGAAAGGAAAGGTTCCCAAGGGGAACATATAATAAGATGAAGATGAAAAAGATAGGGCCGTATAAGATTCTAAGAAAATTTGAGGCAAATGCTTATGAGATAGAATTTATAGATGATATGGTCATATCACCCATATTCAATGTAGCAGACCTATATCCTTACAGAGCAGATGAAGCGAGAGGAGTAGAGACTCAAAAGAAAGTTTAGTGGGTCAAACAACTGCCTGTAGCTGAAAATCCACGGATGGAAAATATCATTGATCAGAGAGTTGGCAAGAAGACTCGGAGAAAGACATATTTTGAATATTTGGTAAAATGGAAGGGACACCTGATTGAAGATGCCAGTTGGGAAAGCAAAGTGGAGATCCAAAAACATGGACAGACTGTGCAGGAGCTCATGGATAGGAGCCCATGAATTTTTCAATCAGAGGAGTATGATGCAGGAGCATCGTAAGCAAGCAAAGCGGAGGACAACTGGATATGAATCAACGTGAATTTTTAAGACGTTTTGAATTTGAAAAAATGAGACATTAATGTAATACCTGGAGAGACATAAGTTCTCTTAAATGTTTTGGAAATTGTAATGCAGATCTTGAGCGGATTCTCTCATCTGTCGGTTGTAGGGAATTAATGTAATCAATGTAGAGTAGATATAGGCTTTAATTCAATTTGATAGCTTAGAGCTATAGGAGGGAAAACTCTAGAAATCTCCCTCGTATGTATTGTATGATCATTATTCTCAATTGTAAGAGTACTAGAAGCTAAAGAGAAAGAGAGCAGAGAAGAACAAAGATTGTATAAGTTGTATAAGCATATATCTGTTGCTATAGAACCCATGTACATAAGCACTTGAGTTAATATAAGAATGCTTTGACTCAATTTCATGGTGTTGTGATGAATACTGTTTGCATCTATTGAATGGTATGTTTACAATTTTCTTATATACTCTGTTATGAATTTGTTTCAATGCTTTGTGTGTATGATTTCATGTTGAATGTATGAAGTTTGTAAGAGGGAGAGTATGAGTTTCAATTGTTTCTCTTCTTGAGAATTCCTGCAAGGAGTGCAGTGAAGGTCCGCAAGGAGTGCGTTGACAAGATTCTGAGTTTTATCTCAGAAAAGATCAGAAGAGATACCGTTGTTCTCATACCAACAAAAGTGAAGTTATCGCATAGTGCCGTGCAAGGTGTGCGCATGCAGGTTGAAGTCTTAGACTTTTCCAACCCAGTGAGTGGTTGAAGGATTTCTGTTGCAGGGAGTGTACAGAGTTGGAATCGCTGGATAACTAGAGTTTATTGTGGAAGTCATGCAAGGTGTGCGCGTAGGATTCTTTAGAGTCTAGAAGTTGCAAGGAAGAAGAATCTCAGGACGGATAGCCTTGTTCAAAGGTTTCAGAGGGAGGACAGCAGTTTAGGTCACCTATAGGAAAGCAAGTTTAGAAGCTTGATGCCAAGTGATTTGGCCAGGAGTCCTTGAGGATTTGAATGGACGGTTGAGCTTCTTAGAGGGAGAAGAGCCGATTTTCCATGGACCATCGGATCCAGTGGAACATAGGAGAGGTTAAGAATGAGTGTCTTTCAACACTCACAAGCTCAGGAGAGGTAGTAGCCGTTAGATATGAATCAACGAGAATTGTTGGTTTGGGGCGTTTTGAATTTCGGCATTTCGGAAGTCGGAAGTGTGGAGAAAGTCATTTTTGGGAGTCCCCGATACGCAAAGTTTGGACATGATCTGGACCGTCAGATCGTGGAAAGTTCAAGACCATTGATCTGTAGCAAAGAAATTCGTGAGTTTGGACTTCGGGGAAGAAGGGAAGAGTTGCATCGTGAACTGACGAGTCGTGAAATCCCGACGCGCTTGGAGATGGAGGTCCAAGACTTGACTGGAGGTCATATGGTTGAGGCATAAGGGAGGAGCTAAAGAACCGTTAGCCCATTTCAGGGTTTTGAGAATCGAAGGATTTAGAGGGACTCACAACAAAAATCATGAAGTTGCGAAATCCGAAACACTTTTTTGGGTTAAGTCGGTGGTCACGCTGGGTGGTCACATAGAGTGGAGGTTCATGCCTAGTGCTTGCTTGCGCATGCATAAATTCTAAAATGAACTTGTGGTTTTATTTGTATTGAAGGTTCTTGTGGGAACTAAATAGCTATTTTGGCTCAGGGAAATAGAAATATCCAAAGACCGAGAGGTCACACAGACCCTGCTGAGGTAGGGGTGCTACATCATACCTGGTTAACACCAGGCCAAAAATATGCTTTCCAGTGAATGCCTTGTGTCGGTACATGGTTGAACCTAGACATGTACATTAGATGGAAGAAAAACATATGTTGAGATACCTACATGGTATGATTGGATATGGATTGAGATATATCTCGGGTGGAGATGTGAAGCTGCAAGGATATAAAGACTCTGATTGGGTAGGGAGTGCAGTGGATTGGAAGAGTACTTTTGTATGTTTCTTTAGTCTGGGATCAGGTATGTTCTCATGGTTGAGCATGAAGCATACATCAATGGCACTTAGCACAATAGAGGTAGATTATATTATAGCCAGTGTGGCAATCCGTGAAGTAGTGTGGCTTCAGAAGTTGCTTGCAGGGATATTTGATCTAGAATTGGAGCCAACTTTAATACATTGTGACAATCAAAGTTGTGTAAGGATTTGATGGAACCATGTATTTCATGACAAGTCAAAGAAAATAGAGATAAAATGTCATTACATCTGAGACATGGTGCAAAGAGGATCCATAGAGCTCCAATACATATCCATGGATGAGCAGATAACATACATTATCACCAAGCCTATGTCTAGAGTGAAGTATGAGTACTTTAGAGACAAGATTGGCGTGATGTAGAATGTCCACCCTTGTTGAGAGGGAGGTGTGTTGTTTCTTCTCATGCCGGCTAACCCCTCTGGCCAAGGGTTCCCTAGATCAGTCATTTGAGGTGACTAAGGGGGCAATGCACTGCCAGTCATAATGAGAGAAGAAACATCACACACATAGTTGTGAGGACTATGGGAGTAGCTTCATTCTACTGTATGAGACTATAACTATGGTTGATGTAATTGTAGTAGCTATGTTCTACTAGTTGATTACTGCATAGTTATAGAGACATTGACTATGACTATGGCTGATGGAATTGTAGTAGTTGTGTGCTACTGGTTGATTGCTACATAGTTATAGAGACTATGACTATGGCTGATGGAATTATAGTAGTTTTGTGCTACTAGTTGATTGTTGCATAGTTATAGAGGCCATGACTATGGATGATGGAATTGTAGTAGTTATGTGCTGCTAGTTGATTGTTGCATAGTCACGGGGATTACAGAATATGATTATGGTTGATGGAATGATAGTAGTTGTGTGCTACTAGTTGATTGTTGCATAATCATAGAGACTACTTGATTGCATGGTGGTATCTTATGTAGCTACTAGTTTATTGCAGAATGGAGACATTATGTCTTTGGACAGTAGCTATGTGCTACTTGGAGTGGTTATGTACCATTGGATAATAGTGGTGTACTACTATGGATTGACATAGTCGTGTTCTACTAGATAGAATTATAGTTGTTTTGCGCTACTAGCTAATTGTCATGGAGACTACCAGTTCACATTGGGAGTAGTTGAGTACTACTTGATTGTAGAAACTGTGACAGATGATTCAAGATACCAATGGAATTGTGGTATCTTTTTTCTACCATCTGATTGCAAAGTAGTCAGTGGACTACTAGATGAAGACATCATGAAATATACCTCCCTAGCTAAGAGGGAGTGTTGATGTTTTGGTAGTTGCGGAAGGAAATTTCCTCTAGAAGACATTTCTTAGATGAAGAAAATATTCCGGAACTCCAGGAAGACCATTAAACAACAAGAAGAATAACCAGAAGAGAATTTGACCCACACAAAAAATAATAAAGTAAAAATAAGATTCCCAAAGAATAATTTGTCCTAGGAAGTTGACTTGAAGACTATAAATAAGGAGGGCATCTAGATCATTTGGACACACGCAGAACACACTCTCTCACTAAGGAAAAGGTGCACAAGTCAGAGGAGGAAGAGGAGATGCAGAGCTAGGGTTTTGGTTATTATTGGTGGCTACTTTATCTTGTGTGCTATCTCTGTAAGGAGGTGCACTCTTCTTATATTGTGTTGTTTCTACAACTATGAGCACTAGAGGTGTGCTAGCCTAGTGATAGGGTTTATATCTTGTTTGTGGCTCTTGAGAGCTGGTGAATGGTTGGAATTTTTGAACAAAATTTGTCTAAGAAAGGTTGTTGGGTTTTTCCCCCATTTGGGGTTTTCCCAGGATAAATATATTGTGTTCTTTTTGTCTCTTGTTTATGCTACTATTGCTTAGTAGCACACAACTACTGCTAATGGTAATGAATTAAAAGAACACCAATAACTCTAATGCCCTCTAAATAAGAAAAATCTAACATGTGTGTCATTAAATCCTACAAAACCCATTTTTTGTGTTACTGTAGGAAACTCCTAGAACATATTGTATATGATTCAGGCATCAATATTGATCTGGAGATATTTATTACCATTCAAAATATTCAAGATCCAACTTCCAAAAAAGAAATTCAATCATTCATGGGTAAAATCAACTTTGTCAGAAGATTTATATATGATTTTTCTAAAATGGTTAAACCAATTCATAATTTGTTAAAACAAGATCGAGCATTTTCCTGGAATGATACTATTAAAAAAGAATTTTTAGAAATACAAAATTCAATTAGTTATGCACTAGTATTGGTAAAGCTTGATTTTACAACATATTTTATCAAATATACTAATGCTACTGAAGAAGCAATTTCTCCAATTATTCTTCAAAAATATGATAATAATGATGAACAAACAATAGCTTACATGAGTCAAAGTTTATATGAAGATGAATTTAAGTATACCTCAATTGAAAAATATAAATTTTCTCTTATTAAGTCTATTGATAAATTTCATCATTTTGTTCTTGGTAAGCACACTCAGGTAAAAGTCCCTCTAACTGTAGTCAAATTTTTACTTTCACAAACACATCTATATGGAAATATTGCACATTAGCTTGCCAAAATCCAAGAACATGATTTCATGATTACAAATTCTAATACAATAAAGAGACGTGATCGAGCTCTACACCTGGCTCAACATCCTGAACCAGGATATTCTTCTGAAAATAATGAATATGCCTTATTTGCATTATTCTTAATTGAATATGAGAATCTTGATCTAGCAAAACATCCCTAGTATTGAGATATAATTTATTATTTTCAATATGAAAGATGTCCTGATAATCTTAAGCATCATGAATGAAGGAGGACTCATCTTGAGGCCTCCAAATATTTAATTTTAAATACTTCACTCTATGGTAGGACTGTTGATGGACTACTATCATGCTACATTGATGACACAACAACCCAAATGATTTTGAGAAAAGTTCATGGATCAATGGATGATGATATTCACATGTGTGGGCACTTTGCTGATAAAAATATTGCACATAAAATATTAGGAACTAGTTATTATTGGCCTTCTATCTTTAGATACCCATACAAGTTTGTACAAGCTTGTAATGAATGTCAGCAATCTACTAGCGGGGAAACATTTTATGCCATGCCTTTACAACTGGTCATACCTGATTTCCCATTTTCTAAATGGGGATTAGACTTTGTTGGACCAATTAATCCTCCATATTTCATAGGTCATTGTTTTATCCCAACTGCCACATATTACTTTACAAAGTGGAGTGCAACAATTCCTCTTAAACACGTGCAAGATGAAAAGTAATCTCCTTTATTGAAACACATATCTTCCCTCAAATTAGTCTTCCAATTGAGATCATTTATGATAATGGACCAAATTTCATATATATAAAGTTGAATCAATTCCTTAATAATTTTGGAGTGAAACATTTCACTTCATCAACTTATTACCCTCGACAAAGTGGGCAAGTTGAGTCAATAAATAAAAATCTGGTGAAAATTTTAAATAAGATCATTAATGACAAACCCCGCCAATGGCACACCTTACTAACTTATGCCTTATGGGAAGATTGTACAACCACTAAAACAATCACAGGTCATACCCCATTTCAGTTGTTATATGGTCAAGAAGTCATCATGCATGTTTAACTTGAACTTACCTCTCTCACATTAGTCTTACATGCTGAAGAGATGAATTCTACATATATATCCATCAAAGACTAAATGATTTGTTGGCCTTAGAAGAATAGAGGAGTCATGCTATTGATAATGTAAAGCAAAGGTAAAAAATTGTTCAAAAATATTTCGATAAAATGGAAGAATAAACTACTTTTGCAGTTGGTGAAAAGGTGCTTTTATGGGACTTTGCACACGAAGACAAAGGGAAACATTCAAAATTTCAGAAATTATGTTTAGGCCCCTACATAATCGCTTGTATTGTCAGAAATAATTCTTCCTTTCTCAAAGACGAAGATGGTGGATTATTCTCATATACTACCAATGGTTCACATCTGAAACACTATGTTTTTTTTTGTTAGAAATGTCCATCAGTTGTAGGGTTATCATTTCAACCATTGGCTAAGAAACCACAACCCAAGGGCATATAAGACATCAAAATCACTCAGGGATCACACTCAGCTTGGGCCGCACCAACTCTTAACATGGTTGGATTTTTGAGTATCTCCTCTCTACTAAACACACCATAAGGGTATTGAACTCAGGTCACTTAGAAAACGAAACCCACACCTTAAATGGATATGCTTCTGGGAATTGACATCTGAAACACTATGTTGAACCAAACTAAAGTCTAAATTGATTTTTATCTAAAGTGTTTCTTGTACATATTTTGATTTTTGGTTTTATTTGTTTTTCTTGTATATATTTTTATGTTTGGTTTTCTTCTTGCTTACTCAAGTTTTGTTTTTGGAAGATTTAGTCAGATAACTAGATCAGTCAAGTTACATTATTATTCATTGGTGTTGCAAGACTTTTTTTAATTTTACCCAAATGAATGAAGAATGCAAACAACAAAAAACAAATGAATTAGCCTTCTTATGTTTTCAATGCTAATGGATGAGTACTTTCCAAACCAGCTAAACCTCCTTGTTGCAACTTGATTGATACAATTCTTCTCAATTTTCTTCTTTCCTATTC
>JASDQU010310305.1:54547-66540 GCA_032191745.1 Picea mariana
ATGTTGAACCAAACTAAAGTCTAAATTGATTTTTATCTAAAGTGTTTCTTGTACATATTTTGATTTTTGGTTTTATTTGTTTTTCTTGTATATATTTTTATCTTTGGTTTTCTTCTTGCTTACTCGAGTTTTGTTTTTGGAAGATTTAGTGAGATAACTAGATCAGTCAAGTTACATTATTATTCATTGGTCTTGCAAGACTTTTTTTAATTTTACCCAAATGAATGAAGAATGCAAACAACAAAAAACAAATGAATTAGCCTTCTTATGTTTTCAATGCTAATGGATGAGTACTTTCCAAACCAGCTAAACCTCCTTGTTGCAACTTGATTGATACAATTCTTCTCAATTTTCTTCTTTCCTATTCTCCCCTTACATGAGTGTTTTTTTGTTGGAATGCATTAAAGTTCCATCTAATTTTTTTTTGAAACATCATTCCTGAGAATAAAGTCCAATAAAAAAATCAAAATAAAAAAAGTTCAAAGAAGGAAACCAAATATTCAGAGTTCTAGTCTATTAAATTAGACTACCACACGGAGTCGCCATGTGTTGACTCTTACTTCATCCACCTATTTCAAAATCTTGCAAAGATTTGTGAAACTTATAACTTGTTTAAAAATCTAATGACTATAATAGGTGGGTTCCCCTAGGAAAGAGCACTAATATTATATGGTCTTGTATGGCATTTACTTTCTCAACATTATGACATGGTATTGTTGCAACATATCTTGGTTCAGTTTGGATTATCACCATGGCATCAAAAAGATTTAGTTATTACATCATGATCAATGTTGACTTGATACATGTGAAATAATGGTTCTTGGAATTTTATAATATTTTATGTATGGTTATATCATCACCATAGTCAATGGTATTGAAGGTGTATATTTGGGATCATGGTTTTAAAGTGAAGCATTGCAATACTCATACAAAACATGATATTTTTCTCATATAGTAAGCATATACAGTCATATGCATCTATTTGATATGTTGCATTTCCCAAAGACATTAAGGTTGTGTGTATAAAAGCGACATTTGATACATTTGAAAAGGAAACAAGGCATATGGCTCATAAGGTTTTTATTTTTCATGGCATACATTTATAAACATTTTGGAATAAATGGTCAACATTTCAAATGTTATATAACACTCCTATGATTTCGACCATGACTATGGCTCAATGCATATATCATTTTTGGTTTGACATTATAAAAAGTGTACTGATATTGTTTGATCCTTGGTTCAAAATGAGACCAACGACATATGGGTGGTGAGTTGGATATTATGTGCACCATGCATTAAAGTTGAAGTGATTGGGGCATTTATGCCACTAAAACCACGTCTTACCACCTTGGAGTTTTTTAGGGTTTCCATAATTCTTCATTTTCTCACTTGGTAGTGTTAGAGGAAGCTCTCCTGTTGCGTTTGGTACAACTAGTTGTTTCTCTTCGTTGTGTAACCGTTTTCAATTCCAAAGAATGATATAAATCAAGATTTGGGATAAGGTAAGTACTCGTGTAGTTGTTTAAGCATTTATGTTGCATTTTGTTTTTGATAAATGGATTAGTAATGGTTTTTTTAGTTGGTTGAAAACATGAAGATATCCATTCCCTTATCTTTCATGTATATTGTTATCACTCTGTAATTTTACTTGGATGTAAGGGGAAAACCTAGAGGTAACCACAAACCAACTTGTAGATTTGAAGCTAGCCCTTCCAACCCAGAGATGGCTCTCTTTGTAACTCAGCCCTATAAAATACTGGTTATTTAATAAGCACAACGACTAGATCTTTAGTTGAGTAAGGTCTTAAAAGATGGTGGTAGGATTGAGATAAACGCTCATTGGGCATGGAGTCATAATAAAGATAGGTCAAATAAAAGCTTTCAAAACAAATTGATATGAACAAATGTACTTCATAGGATAGGTAGCTAACAATATTTTAGTCATCATAGCTATTGTATTATGGTGGTGAGAATAAAATAACACATCAATTATAACAAAGCACCAAGTTGTGGATCAATTTTGTTACAATATGAGAATATTAAGATAAAAAGTTTAATGTGAGATAAAGAAAATCAAAGATGAATTGTTTACCTATAATAATCCATTCAAAACATAAGAGAAAACATCATGATCAACAAAGATAGGAAACATTCACAAGGAAAAACAAACTACAGATTACTAGCACAAGAATCTCAGAGACAAATATTCAAGTCCTTCAGCTTGAAAGATTTCATTAACAACAAAATATATACAACAACCAAAGAGTCTTTTTGTTGGGCCCAAGATATGATCACTTTCATGGCGGTTATTATACATTTTTGCCACATGTACATATGCGTTTTTCATCTCTTAAAGGATCTTTTTGAAGAATTTCATGATAAAATGGTATGATTGCCATAAGGTACGTGTAATTCATGTTTAATAATTGAATCAAGTATAATTCATCATGTTTTATGATTTCTAAGAGATAATTCATGTTTTTTTGGTGTTTCAGGGCAAAAATGCGCTATGTTTCTAGTTCCAGCACTTGATCCGACACTTGTTCCGACACTCAATCCGATACTCTATCTAACACTCCATATTGCACAGAAATGGAAGGCGAGTTGGCGGTTATGGCATTGGCGGCCAGTGTTGGGCGAATTGGGAACATGGGTTTTGTTCATGATCGCCCCCTCCAGCTACTAAACTCCAGACAACTCAGTTTCAGTTGTCCAAAGAGGGCAATTATTGGCCTGCTTTGTTTTGTCAGTTAGGGCATCGTTTATTGTATTTTACCTAAATTAGAAGTGGTTCAACCCTCCCGTGGTTGACCACTTGGTCTGTAAGCTTATAAATACTGCTAGGATGGTCATAAGATTGTTAAGCAAGTAGAAGAACCATTGTATTGGAGACAAACTCGTTTTACTCTGTTTTTGAGTTTTTACATTGCCAGAATTATGCCAGAATTGCATTTTTGGATTTTTATGGCGAATTCGGCCTGCTGAGTTCGTGGTGTGCTTTTAGAGAGTGACCACGACTTGCTGGGGGGCCCACCAATAGTCTGGTAACTGTCTTCATGTTTATTTATGCATTTCTTAATTTAATTACTCTTTTTATTTTCCTGTACATGCATGTTTTTATTATGCTAACTAGTTTGTTGTAGCTTAATTGTTTTAATTGTTTTGCAGGTTAGATGTTGATACATATTAGCATGCATTGATTTTATAGACTAGGAAAAGACTTGCAAGTCTCTCTCTCTCTATACTAACCCCGTGTGCATTTAGATGTTAGATCATGCTTGATTTATGATTTTATAGTCTAGTTTAAAACCAAGTTTAATTAGAATAGAACATAGTTTGATTTGGGTTTTCTTTGACAAGGATTGATGGATGGATAGAGTTAATTCTAGTTTTTGATTATAGCTTGCTTATTTCAGTTTTATATAGATCTCATTTAATTAGTTGTTGGTTGATATAGATTTTTAATTTACTTTGCAATGTCATAGTTTAATTTCTGTTTTTAGTTATTTCTTTATTGCAGTTTGAATGGTTAGAGTAGACATAGCATAATTTTGTTTTATGCAATTTCGTTTCCTAGAATTAAAATGCAATTAAATTTCTTAGTTAAATAATGATGATCTCGTTATGTTGTTGATGGTTTGTACATGAATATGCAGGGTATTTAACATTATTCTTGTCATGGATACGTTTTTATTGGATTGTTTAATCCATACCTTTCATTTTACCATTGAGATTAGTATTGATCTTATACCATTGGAATTGTCCTTTGTTTTCAAATGCCATCGAGATATTATCCGACACCGAAGACATTCACACAACCACCAACATATTTGAATTGTCATAGGTTAAAGAATAATTTTCTTGCTTTCATAGATATAGTTTCTTGCTTTCATAGCTTAGGAAATAGTCTTATTTGCTGCTGTAGAATAGATAGACTTTGCTTTGATAGATTAGATAGTAGTTTTCTTATCATAGATTAAGAATTGGTTGTTAGTCTTTCTTTCTTCCAATAGAATAGATTTCCTTTCATGCATTGCATTGAGCATTTAGTCCAGTTGCCTCTTAGATTTCCTTTCACGCATTAGAAATAGTTTGCATTAAGCATTTAGTTCACTTGCCTCTTAGGCTAGATAGTTGTTCAATGAGAAGTTTTACTTTGATTGCTTGCAGTAGTTAGTTTCCTTTGATTACTTGTCTTTCTTTAGTAGGTCAGTTAGGTTTTTTTTCTTACTTGTCTATTTTCTTTAATAGGTTAGATAGGTGTTTTTGCTTACTTGCTTATTTATTTGCTTTCATAGGGTAGTTTCTCATTGAATGTAGGTTGGCAAGTTAAAATAGTTTGCTTTTGTCATTTGATTATTATGCTTAGTAGTTTGCTTTTGCTTATTGTTAAACTAGTTTGCTTTACATAGAGTTTTCATTTGCTTTCTTAGGATATCCATCGACCCTTGGCCCAAAAGTACTTAGGTTACCTAGTTTCATTTTTCTTAGTAGGGTTTTCTCATTAGATAAGATTTGCTTGAGTATATTAGCGTTAGATAGCTGCCTTCCTTATTTAGAACATACTCCTACTAGCCTTCTACCGTTGGCATATATTTTGCTACAACTCTAAGTTTACTTACCCTGGTTTGACAATTTAGTTAAGGGTTTTTGCTTTGTTTTTAGTGCATATAGAACACCCATCATTTTTGGTGTCGTTGCCGGGGAGTTGTCTTAAGGTAAGAAGTAATTAGGAATTAGACCATTTATAGACCTTAGCATTAGTTTGGTGGCAGTGGAACTTTAAGACAAGAGGTAAGAACCTGTGCATCTGCTATAGCAGGTTCCCCAAACCCAATGGTAGTTTTTATTTTTCATGAATAGACCTAGGAACCAGATGGTAGATTTTTCTTTTTGTTTTTTCTTTCTTTCATGAATAGGCATATATACCCACAAGGTAGATACATTAAATCAAAATTAGACCTTTCAACCAGGGTTCCTTCCGATCTCTTTGGGGGAAGGAACGTTCCGCTTATAAAATCCGCAGACCGATACTGAAAAACAGGAGCTAGCTCGACTCAAAGAGATAAAATAGTTTCTGAAGGGACTAATACAGGAAGCACTATAGAACAAGAAATTGAAGCATCAATCATATTAGGACAGGAGGCAAGACCACTCGAGTCTTCCACAGAACCAAACAATACAACCTTTGCTTTTACACCACCACCAGGGGACCCTAACTTTAAAGATATCATAGACCCTGAACAGGTGAATCTTTTGTTTGGTAGTTTAGCCAATGTGATTATCTCTCACACTGACACAACAACTTTGGCACCAATAATCTCAACCGGCTCAAGTAGAGTCCCAGACATCCAACCAGTAGGAAGACCTTTCCATCAAAGAGAAACTTTGTTCTCTTAAAAGATAAAACCACCTAGGTACTCTCTTTCAGAAATCAAGCCAATATGTATGATCAGGAAGACCATAACAATGTAAGACACGGAGAGGAAGAAGAAACTGGAAACCAAACTGAAACTACCTTCGGGTTTCCGATTTTAGACACCACTCTGAATGTCAACATGAAGAATATTCCTCTCTCAACGTTGCCTACCTTTTATGGTAAAAACAATGAAGATCCAAACACCTTCCTATTTGAATTTGACATCTTGTGTAGGAGTTACAACTACATACAAGATGCCCAAAAATTAAAACTCTTTCCTACCACCCTTAAAGACTCTGCACTAAGATGGTTCATGGGGTTGGGAGAATCCAGTATTAGGTCTTGGGAAGCCATGAAAGACATATTTCTCAAGAAGTACCAAGACTACTGCAAGACCAAAGAGTCTCGTAATGACATTTTTAAAATCAAACAATTAGAAGATGAGATCCTTGAAGATTATATGGAAAGATTTGGTTATATCTCCCAGAAGTCAAAATACCATGACCTCCCAGAGGATGCAATTAGGGCTCTTTTCTTTAAGGGAATTTCAGAAGAATATTTAGAGATGCTTAACCTGATGGAATCTGGTGACATCTCTCATAAACCATTTGCGGAAATATGTGAAATGTGTAAAAATTACTCAAGGAGTAGAGCCAAAATAGGAAAGAATGTTCGAGACCCTTACAATAGAAGCTTAAAACTAGTTAGTTCAGGTGGTATTACAAGAGCAGAGATATGGAACCTTTTAGAAAAAATTAAGAATGACATCTTAAGAACAATAGGTTCCCAGTTGGATACCCTTAAACTAAAAAATAAACAAGAGGAGGAAAATGTAGCAATGAGCATATATTGCCCAAGATGTAGGAGGAAGCATTCCTCAAGGGAGTGCCCATTATATAACATTTCAGTTTGTGGCTTCTGTACAGAAGATCATGTGACTGAAAAATGTCCATCATTTCCCGATTTATTAGCCATCTATAGGAGTGGAGATCTTGGGGAGTCTTCTTATGCACCTAGGAGGCCATGGCAACCTAGGAATCAACCCACATACCCGAATCTACAGTCTCAAGTTCCACCCTATTACCAACAACAACAATGGAACTCACCAGGTTGGAAAAACCGGTCTACTTAGTACCAACATCCTTGGATTCAAGGATGGAGGGGAGGATACAACCAAGGAAACCCTCAAGCTCCACCTATCCCTATGTCCAACCATCCTTATCCTCAGTTCTCATCGAACACTCCACAAATTTTTCCAGGTTTTGTTCCACCACCTTTACCTCCTATTCCACAACAACAACTGCTACAATTTCAAAATGTAGGTTCCCTGAAACCGACACTATTACTGGCACAACTAGTGACAAATCCTAATAATAAGCCCCCTCATCCTCTTAACAATGTTGAGATGTAGGCCTTCCCGACATATGTTATTACTCTTGTTCCATTATAGGAAATTCAACTAAGATTGGGAAAATTTCTGGAGAGGCAGAGACCCTCAGTAGTCATCCAGGAAGAGGAGGAAGAAGAAACCACCAAACAACCCATGGATGACACTAGGTGGGAATATGTTATTATCTCGAAGAATCAAGAACCCAAGCTTCCCCAAAATGAACCTTTACAAATTATGAAGGTACCTTCTTATCCAGACCGATTGGTAATTGAGAAACCTACCACCCGACCAAAATTTGACATTTTGAATGAATTGAAAAATATTTGTGTCAAAATTCCTCTACTTCAAGCCATTAAAGATATTCCAATTTATAGTAAGGTAGTCAAAGAATTGTGTATTAAGAATCCAGGTAGGAAGCAAAAGGACCCTCCTATAGTACATTTGGTAGGAGGACTTTCCGAATACATATCAGAGTAGCCAAAACTAGAAAAATATGGGAATCCAGGAAACCCAGTAGTGACCATAACCATTAATGAAGTCTCCATCATAAACACTCTCATAGACCTAGGAGCAACCATCAATGTTATAAACGCTACTACCTTGGAACAATTATAGTTACAACCTCTTCTTCGACCTACCCCAACCATTTTGGAATTAGCAGATAAAACTAGGGTTATACCTGAAGGAATTTTAGATGATGTCATGGTTACTTTAGCCTCATGGGAGTACCCCGTATATTTTCTTGTCATTCATTCAAAGGATCCTACCAGAGGCCATCCCGTTATTTTGGTAAGACCTTGGCTAGCCACAACCAATGCATTTATTGGCTGTAGAGAAGGAGAAATGACCATATTGAATGGTCTCTCTATCCAGAAGCTCACCATTTACCCTCCAACTTAACCTATTATGGAGAATCTATGGTGGCTTGAATGTCCATACGAGAAAGAACACTGGGAAGAACCCATATTGTCTAGTGACCATGTAAGGGAACTTTAGGAGCATACACCAGAAAATGTGCTAAACCAGTTCATTTCTGCTATCACATGTGTGGATTTTCCACAGTCTTTTCCCCAATTTGAGTACATGTTTGGGGAAGAATTTCAAGAATAATTAGACCCATCCATTTTGTCTTCGACATCTTTTATTTTCGAAATAGATGAGTCTTCCATGTCTTATACTATGCCCTATGAGATTAGTCCAGGGAAAGTTTTACATATAAACTTCAGGCTATATACAAACCAACATAAACAGTTAGTAGATATCCTTAAATAACAAACATGAGCATTTGCCCAGGAATACATTGACATGAAGGGTATACACCCTAACACATGCTATTGATATTATGGTAGCTGTGGGAGGTATTTACCTCCATGTGTAAACCTGACAAGAATAGAATACTCCGGGAAGAAAGAAGAAACCCTAATGAGTTGGCTAATAACCCTAGAAGACTTGTCGTCTCAAGAAGATAACTTGTATTAGGTTATTAGCCTCCAAGAGAAGAAGTTAGCCAGAAGAAATAATAATATACTGAATAGACAGAGACCCAGAATAAGAAGTCGACCCAGGCAGTTAGTCAGGAATACTATAAATACAGGGCGCCAATCTCTGATTTGTCACAGTCTCAGAATTACAGAGCAACAACTGGTGCGCACTGCAGTGTCCATTCTTGTGCGCAGGTTTGAGGAGAGCTGCCATTGTAGCTGCTACAACTAGCAGTTATGCTTTGGCTTGGACTATCTCTTGGCTAGGGTTTGGACTATCTGATCATCTCTTGTTGATGCACTATCCTTGGGGAAAGGTGCACTACCCTTTATTTGGCTATCTAGCATAGGGTT
Organism: Picea mariana; assembly: GCA_032191745.1. Lineage (NCBI taxonomy): Eukaryota > Viridiplantae > Streptophyta > Pinopsida > Pinales > Pinaceae > Picea > Picea mariana. Next base: position 63,195 of record JASDQU010310305.1, read on the forward strand.
TGCTTCTAGAGTGATTCTCTGTCAAGGTTAAGGTGCTCGGAGGGTGGCTTTGGCCTATGGTTGGGTGACAATAGTGATATTTTCAATGGTAAAACGAGCACATCCATTCATATTCTAATAGTTTATGGGCCCACACCTTCTTCATTCAGTCCTACCATTGGAAGGAAACATAGTCGTAAGGATATTAAGCTCGTTGAAGAACTATCACTAGGGTTTCTAGCAGAAGAAGTCACCATAGCATTGTCACTAGGGTTACTAGCAGGTGTAGTTGCAGAAACCCTAATCCTCTCGTTGAGGCACCTTAAGTGAAGGGATTGATCTAATTTTCAGATAGATCAATGTGCCCTAGCCTAGCGCATCTCCTGGTACTCTCAGCAAGTCAAGACGTGAAGTTTGAGTTTTTTGTCAAATATAGGGTTTGACCAAGTCAAAGCAACCATGATTTATTCTATGAAGTCAGAGAACAAGTTAGATGGAGCCTCTAACTTTAGAGCATGGAAGACAAGGATTGATCTCATCCTTTCCAAGAATAAAGTGTTGGATATCGTGAAAGGAAAGATCGTGGAACTAGTGTTTGAAGAAGGAAAAGAGAAGGAACCACAAAACGCTGTAGTTATGGAGAAGTTCAAAGACAGTGACATCAATGCTATGAGTATCATAGTGGAATCTATAAAATACCACTTGATACCCTACATCTCCCATATTGACTCATCAAAGAAGATGTACGATGCTCTAACAAACCTCTTCTTAGTCAGAAACATTGGACAAGTAATGAGTCTGAAGAATGAGCTCCGTGACACGAAGATGAATGACGACGACAACAAAACATCATACTTTGTGAGAATCTCTCAGTTAAGATATCAACCACAAGCTATTGAAGAGATCATTTCAGAGAAGGAATTGGTAAACATAGTACTCAATGGTCTTCCCAAGACGTGGGATGCATTTTTCGCAAGCATGAACACAAGGAAGGAATATCCGACATTTGAAGAGATTTGGACTTGCTGTGCTCAAGAAGAATCAAGGATCAATGCAAAAGAGAAACTCGAAAAGAAGTATGATGATCAAGCCTTCACAACAAGATTCAAGAATTTCAGGAATAAAAGAAATTTTGGTTCAAGGAGGAAGCCAAATCAAGAGAAAGACATTTCAAAAATACAATGCTTCAACTGTCAAAAGTATGGTCACTTCAAGAATCATTGTCTTGAGATAAAGAAAAGGAAAGAGAAACATGAAGCATCAGTTGCAAAAGAAAAGGAACCTACAAAGAAAACTAAGCAGGATGGAAGAGACTTCTTCTTCTAAAGGTAACAATACTATTCCTATTTCCTGTACATATCTTGTTTGCATCGTCTCTGTACATATCTTCTATATCTATCTCTTGGAAGATAATGTGTTCCAAGAAGAACTATACCTATGGAAAAAAAACAATATAAGGATGGATATACCTATGGAAGAAAAACAATATAAGGATGGATATCATTAGATAATACACATGAAAGGATGAAATACAAATCATGTGGAAGCTATTGCAAGATAAGCCAAATCAATCATGAAGAGACTTAGAAGAAGCAAAGACAGAAATAAATCAACAATCAAGAGGAAATTGGAGAAATACTTATGACATTTTTGTAGAAGACAACAAGATAGAAGCGTGGACTCTGTTAGACAGAGAGAGCCAATTATATACTGCAGAAGACAATAAGGATGTAGATGGAAGCGTGGAATCTGTTAGACAGAGGGAGCCGATTACATGCACTCATACATGAAGCAAGGATTAGGAGGGAGCTAATCCTATGATCCATTGAAGATGATGAAGTATATATCCATGATAGTAGCCATGAAAGACAATACGTATCGTTCGAAAAAGTCTTCTTTGAAGATAAGCTTTAAAGTATCCATGGTTGTCCATCCACATCTGTGATCCTGTGATGAAAGAAATAAATGGAATATTTAGGGCATGGAATCTACTCCATGGATCCAAGAGCTAAACACAAGAAAGAACATAAATATTCAAATAAAGAAAGAGAAGCCTGAACAACCAGTCATTGTACCAAGAATCACAAGATTGCCAGCCTGATATGAACTCAATAAAAGCAATCAAGCAGAGGAACTGAAAGTTGTGATGCATAACAATGAATGGAAGACTTATGAATGAAATCATTGCGAGATATAGAATTATAAGTTCTCCTAGATGAAGGGAGAAGACTATGATGATTACTTGTTCCAGTAAACCAGACATATCTCTAGATGAGTCATTATATCATCCGTAAAATCAATGAGTTTGAGTTCTACATCAGATGAATACAAAGAATGTTCTCCAAAAAAATTGAATAAAGAGTGTATGAAGAGCAACCTCAAGACTTTTAGGCATACCAAAAAGAGACCCTTGTATGCAGAAGACAACTTGGTGGAGAACCTCCAGTGCACAGCAGAAGCATGGTGAAGATTTTTCTATAACAGAGATATTGTATCAAGATGATTACTCAGTAGATCAGATCTCATAATGATAGAAGAAGTGCCACATGGATATGTTCTAGTTTTCCAACAAAGATATACTCTATTGATCAGAGCTACAAAGAAAAACCAGTGTTCCAGACCGAAGTACATTTGAAATCAAGCATTCCATTATCCATGAATAAATTCCAGAAAGGAGAAAGTGGTTCTTCGATACATATCTCCACAGATCATCAAATAAGAAGACATTTTGGTAAGAGTTTGTGTACTCACGCTGGAGCTCGTGGAGACTAATTCCTTATTGAAAAAGGAAGAGATGACTCCCAGGTTGGGAGGGAGCACTGAAAATATTATTGAAGACATTTATTTTTTGAGATTGAAAATAGCCCAGTTGGGCAGATTCTTTCCTGTTCGGAAAGTGGATTAAGATTTTTGATGGACATTGATTTCCCATTGTGGTTAACATGGGAAATGGTCCATATTGCTGATTTATCATAGACAATGACTTCCCATTATGGTTAACATGGGGAGTGGTCTAGGGCAGTCTCTCTTCTTGAGGGTTACTCAAGAATACTGGCCCACCTCTCCAGACAATGATTTCTCATTGTGGTTAACATGAGGAATGGTTCGTTTTGGAGGTTGATACATGACAATCTTTTCCTCTTGTGGTTAATAGAGGAACTGGTTTGGATAGACATTCCTTAGGGTTTATACATTCTCTCCAGGGTGCACTTTGATTAGTGTAGGAGGAATGGCCCAGGGTGGGGAATGGTCCAGGCTCAACAATCAGGGATATAAATTCCTTAGGGTTTATACATTCTCTCCAGGGTGCACTTTGATTAGTGTAGGAAGAATGGCCCAGGGTGGGGAATGGTCTAGGTTCAGAAGA
>JASDQU010310305.1:77174-103731 GCA_032191745.1 Picea mariana
TGACATAGAGTATGTGTGGTTAAAATAAGGTTAATGAATCTCATAAAATTTCCATTGGGAAATAACTCTAAGACTATCTTGAAACTCTCTTGCCTACCTCTTCTTATCTATATATAGGATCTCTTATCCTATAGGTGGGGCCATCTTCTAACTATCTCGTCAGAACAAGCTGTGAAGTTTTATCTTTACACTTGACATACTATAAATCTTCGGCTATTGGGGGATACTGACTATTTTCCTATAATTTTGATTGTGAGGTGTCACAATACTTAGGTGTGGGGGAGGGGTTCATGAGCTAACAAATGATCATTGCCTAGAGAAGTAGATATTTGCAAGAATTTTTGTATTATTTCTATGATACAGGTTATTACAATGATAGTCATGTTATTTTTGAAATGCTTAAACTCTTGTGTGCTATAAATTACTGAACACATACTTAACATACCACTCTTTATCGGTTTATCGTTTCATTACAAGCTGCATATTGTAGGTTTGAAAATACATTTTATGCTTGCTATTACTTGTTCATTATAGGTTTTTTTGACATTATATGTCATATGCAAGAAGAATGAGTGAGCATGGAGCATCTTGCCTCTGCTCATTAACTACTGTGATCATCAAAAGCACTTCAAAGTTGTAGGCTATCCATTATAAGAGGTGAAAATGCACTTAACACAGAGGTATCGGATGAAGTACTGTATGAGGTACCAGATGAAGTGTCTATTGAGGTGCCGAATGAGGTGCCATGTGAATTGAATACCAGTAACTGTCCTAGATTCCAGGTAACCAGAATTCAATTCCATTCAATTATATTGGTTGCAGGCATTGATTAAAATACACTTCATATGGTTATGATCAAATTTCCAAGTCAAAAGACTTGAACATTGATCTAAATACACACCATTACACTGCCCAAAAATTGAGCCTTCAAATTCAAATTCTCCACACATGGAAGCTCTTGCACACATGTGGGTAACCTAATCCACTATAGATGCATCCAAAATTGGGCTGGGTAACCATTATCTCCATTTTCCTTTGGCAATTGCTCTCTTCTGCGTTAAGAAATAATGCCCAACCTTTGCCAGCTCATCCTCTGTCCAAAAACGCATTTGGCCTGTGCTAAATCCATGTCACTGCTTGGCTCGATTTCTCCCTTGCTTGGTGAATTCCACCTCTATCACAATGCCCAGGATATACAAAACCTCATCATATGCAGACTTGTTTTCCATTCCCAAATTTGCACAGTGTAGAGAAGTATTTTTGCACACTGGATGGGGGCCATTTTTGTCTAGCTTGCAGCGCCACGATGACGGCCTCTCTATGCAATTTGTAGTTGGTTTTGATGGTAAGACAACACATGTAGGGCCTCTCATCTTTGAATTCATAGAAGAGTCCATTGCTGTTGCAACAAAGCTCCTAAGAATGGGAGATAGATGATTCAAAAACCACCAATTGCCGCACTCAAGTTACAACAGGGTGTTTAAGCCCAAATTCAAGAGCATTTCAGGAGAAAAAGGGTATGCTAAGGAGTGGATAAAGGAATAATTGTTCAATCCCCTCATCTTCATCACAAGGTTAATTACATGTGAAGGTAGATACTCTACTTTCAAAGCTTGTCATTTTAGATTGTTGGCTCATTTTCTGTTCAAAAAACCCTTGAAATTTCCCTTCTATTTTCTCAAAAGCTCGGAGAAGATGTCTTCTCAAGTGAGGAAAAATGTGACTAATCCCCACAACAGTCTCTTACACCATGGCTTGATCAAGCTCCTTATTCTAGCCGAGTTAGAGAAACAAGGGAAAAATTGGGATGCCTTTATCTACCAATTTGCAAACCCTCACTTGACAGTTAAGACCGAAAAAAAGCCACTTAGCCTAAAAACTATCTCTCCATCCAAGCCTCGCTCTCCAAGTACCCAAAAATCCCTTGTACAAACCCTCTCTTTGCCGGAACAATACAAAAATCTTGTTGATATCCCTACTTCTTCATCGGGTAAAAAGACCAAGAGAAAATACCAAAAGAAGCCCATTGTTGACCCCCCAATACCTTCACTCTCTCTTGATTCTACACCTAAAAAGCTTCAAGAAGTAATGCAACAAGACTTTCCCATCATTCCCACAAACAAGAGGGGAGCCAATCAATTTGGTAAGGGAACCTTTCAGAAGAGTACCCGGAACACAAGAATCAAGCCTTATGCAAAACCTCCACCTTCTTTGGATCCCATCCAAGTGTCCTCCGACCTTGAGAGCCCTCATAAGCAACTTAGGGAAGTTTCTGCTAATGGATTAGAGCCACTATGGAAAAAAAAATCAGAACCTACCTCACTCTAGATCCTAAAATTGATAGATTTTCCACATCCCTCAAAGGATCTAAGCCTTCCTCAGAGGTCAACGATTCCATCCCAACCATAGAGCAACGACAAAAAGAAAACCATCAGCTTCTCCAACAGTTGGAAAAGATAGTAGATGTACACCTTCATCATGATAATGCAGTCCTTCAGGCAAAGGTCAACTCCCTTCAATGGTTGGTTGATGAAATGACTAAATCTAACCGCAGCCTTAGAGCACAATTAAAGCAACACAAGAGGCACAAGGCTAAGTCTACACAACAAGAAGGAGAGGCTTCCAAAGATGATCCTCCTTAGCAAGTCTAGTCACGAGGGGTAACTTATTTTTGTTTGCAGTGGGACCTACAAAATCGTAAGTGTGGGGGTAATGTTGGGCCCGAGATATGATCACTTTCATGACAGTTATTATACATTTTTTCCACATGTACATATGTGTTTTTCATCTTTTAAAGGATCTTTTTGAAGAGTTTCATGATAAAATGGTATGATCGCCATAAGGTACGTGTAATTCATGTTTAATAATTGAATCAAGTATAATTCATCATGTTTTATGATTTCTAAGAGCTAATTCATGTTTTTTTGGTGTTATAGGGAAAAAATGAAATATGTTTCTAGTTCCGGCACTTGATCCGACATTCGTTTTGACACTCGATCCGACACTCTGTCCAACACTCCGTATTGCACAAAAATGGAAGGCAAGTTGGCGGTTATGGCATTGGCGACCAGTGTTGGGCGAATCGGGAACATGGGTTTTGTTCATGATTGCCCCCTCTAGCTATTGAACTCCAGACAACTCAGTTTCAATTGTCCAAAGAGGGCGATTATTGGCCTGCTCTGTTTTGTCAGTTAGGGCATCATTTATTGTATTTTGCCGAAATTATAAGTGGTTTGACCCTACTTTGGTTGACCACTGGGTCTGTAAGCTTATAAATACTACTAGGATGGTCATAAGATTGTTAAGCAAGTAGATTGTATTGGAGACAAACTCGTTTTACTCTGTTTTTGAGTTTTTACATTGCCAGAATTATGCCAGAACTACGTTTTTGGATTTTTATGGTGAATTTGGCCTGTTAAGTTCGTGGTGTGCTTTTAGAGAGTGACCACGACTTGCTGGGGGGCCCACCAACAGTCTGGTAATTGTCTTCATGTTTATTTATGCATTTCTTAATTTAATTACTCTTTTTATTTTCTTGTACATGTATGTTTTTATTATGCTAACTAGTTTGTTGTAGCTTAATTGTTTTAATTGTTTTGCAGGTTAGATGTTGATACATATTAGCATGCATTGATTTTATAGACTAGGAAAAGACTTGCAAGTCTCTCTCTCTCTCTATACTAACCCCATGTGCATTTAGATGTTAGATCATGCTTGATTTATGATTTTATATTCTAGTTTAAAACCGAGTTTAATTAGAATAGAATAGAGTTTGATTTGGGTTTTCTTTGAAAAGGATTGATGGATGGATAGAGTTAATTCCAATTTTTTATTATAGCTTGCTTATTTCAGTTTTATATAGATCTCATTTAATTAGTTGTTGGTTAATATAGATTGTTAATTTACTTTGCAATGTCATAGTTTAATTTCTGTTTTTAGTTATTTCTTTATTGCAGTTTGAATGGTTAGAGTAGACATAACATAGTTTTGTTTTATGCAATTTCGTTTCCTAGAATTAAAATGCTATTAAATTTCTTAGTTAAATAATGATGATCTTGTTATGTTGTTGATGGTTTGTACATGAATATGCAGGGTATTTAACATTATTCTTTTCATGGCTAAGTTTTCATTGGATTGTTTAATCCATACCTTTCATTTTTCCATTGAGATTAGTATTGAGCTTATACTATTGGAATTGTCCTTTGTTGTCAAATTCCATCGAGATATTATCCGACACCGAAGACATTCACACAACCACCAACATTATATTTGAATTGTCATAGGTTAAAGAATAGTTTTCCTGCTTTCATAGATATAGTTTCTTGCTTTCTTAGCTTAGGAAATAGTCTTATTTGTTGCTGTAGGATAGATAGACTTTGCTTTGATAGATTAGATAGTAGTTTTCTTATCACAGATTAAGAATTAGTTGTTAGTCTTTCTTGCTTTCAATAGAATAGATTTCCTTTCATGCATTGCATTGAGCATTTAGTCCAGTTGCCTCTTAGATTTCCTTTCACGCATTAGAAATAGTTTGCATTAAGAATTTAGTTCACTTGCCTCTTAGGCTAGATACTTGTTCAATGAGAAGTTTTACTTTGATTGCTTGTAGTAGTTAGTTTCCTTTGCTTACTCGTCTTTTTCTTTAGTAGGTTAGTTAGGTGTTTTTTCTTACTTGTCTATTTTCTTTAATAGTTTAGATAGGTGCTTTTGCTTACTTGCTTATTTATTTGATTTCATAGGGTAGTTGCTCATTGAATGTAGGTTGGCAAGTTAAAATAGTTTGCTTTTGTCATTTGCTTATTATGCTTAGTAGTTTGCTTTTGCTTATTGTTAAACTAGTTTGCTTTACATAGAGTTTTCATTTTCTTTCTTAGGACTATCCATGGACCCTTGGCCCAAAAGTACTTAGGTTACCTAGTTTCATTTTGCTTAGTAGGGTTTTCTCATTAGATAAGCTTTGCTTGAGTAGATTAGCCTTAGATAACTTCCTTCCTTAGTTAGACCATACTCCTACCAGCCTCCTACCTTTGGCATATATTTTTCTACAACTCTAAGTTTACTTACCCCAGTTTGACAATTTAATTAAGGGCTTTTACTGTGTTTTTAGTGCATATAGAACACCCATCACTTTTCGTCAAGCCTCCAACCCTTTTCTCCTTCTTTCTTTCACAATATATATATAATTACATTTCAATCTAACTCAATCAAGTTGAAATAGTTAGGGTTTCACATTCAAGGAGTTACAAACTATCTCCTATTTTTTAGGGTTTAGTTTTTAACTAATTAAATTAGGCAAAAATATGTAAAAGTATGATATAAATATCCCTTAAAATATCCCAAACCATGACACCTGTGCAAACAATGAGAGAGGTTTTTGTATATGAACCCGTTCTTGATAAAAACCTCTTTCAGTTTTTTGAGATAAATGACCATCTACTCGGAATATGCGCTTGAAGTTGACTACAAAAATAGTCAGCTACAAAAAATTTCCCAGCAACTAGGAGATTTCACATTGACTAGTATTTTCTCATTTTCTCTCAAATGGAGAACTAGGTTGGGCTGATTTTTTGTCATAAAATTAATGAAACTATGATTCCTCTCCACAAGAACATTGGGAAAAACCCAGTTTGTCTTCTTAAAATTATGATGAAAATAACATTTCAAAACAACTTAGAAATTTGCTGCGAAATCTTTGTTTCAACAATTTCCTCTGTGAACTCTCTCTCTCTCTCTCTCTCTCTGTCAATATGTGATAGTTTATTTTCCATTGTTGCAGCTAGAAGGCCATGGGTAATTCCAAGGATATAAAAATAATCACAAAAATGACTAGGAGTGCTCCACATGTCGCATCGCCTCATCAATATTACATTGATAGAAATACCAATGAACCTTGACACGTGATCTTTAAGAGACCAAGACATGACCACAATACTCAATTAGCAACAAAACAAATTGTTTTGACTTTGTAAATTTATAATCACTAACATAGGCTCCAATGGGGATGCTATCCTCCCTGTGAGGTAGCAAAGGACCTCATATCCAATGCCTTATCCATTGGGCTACTCCCAAGCCATATACCTCACAACTTTCAAACTAATATGTACACTGCTGCAAATCAAACTGAAATTACTGCATACTAAAAATTGAAAAGAGATGTTGATTTGGAAAATTTATTTATATACATCATCCTACTCTAAGTTGTTGAAAATTACTGCTCAATCAAGTGATACAAAAATGTTAATGCAACCAATCAAGAAGTTGCTCAAGTAATTTGACACCTTAACCATACTTGAACAAAATAAAAAATGGACACTGTAATGGCAAAGGAAATTGATGATGGATCTGGTATTCATAGTGAAAACATGATTGAGAGTTCAGACTAAAAAATTCCTCCATATAATCAGCTACGAGATCATACAAATCATAGAAGCCATGTTTTGTTTGTTCATTTTAAATATCAAAGGGAAAAGGTAGTAATGTGTCTTTTTTCTTCTGCTGAAATGAAACTTCAAAATAAATACCTCTAATGGAATAATTTGGGATATTTCATGATCTTCTAAAGATTCAAGCTCTTTTTCATTGTCCTTGGCAAACTCATCTAAAAATTGGATTTTATCTTTTGAGCTACATTTGCATGACTTTAAATAATAAGACAAAAATGAAGAAAAATTTTCATCCAATTCATTATTGGTGTACATATCATTTCATTATTTAAAACCTTGAATGGAAACATGGGCTGCCACAAACTTTTTTTTTCCATCCATGTTTCCAGAAAGATGAGAAAAAAAGATGAAACAGATCTAATGGACCTAACATGGAAACCTTCAGCCCAACTTCTACATTTTCCTTGGAATGAATCATAAAACAATCTAATAAATACATCTTCATTCTTGATTCTAAGAAGATCAATAAAGTCACATAACTATGAGATATGTTTCAAGGCCAAACTCAAATCCTCTCCACTAAATTTTGGACCGTTCCTTAAAAAATATTCATCCTTGGGTAATGGATTAGGGAAACCATAAATTTTTTAAAATTCCAAGCACGAATACCTTGCAATGATAGAAGAAACATCCAAGCCCTCATAGTACAGTGGAGTCACCAATAGATCCCTTAAGCAATGAATCATTCTGACAGTGGAGTTGTCATCGATACTTTGAAATATGAATTCTTCTGAAAATGGAGTCACCGAGGTAAAATATACAACCAACCTCCGTGCTTGATTCTCTGTTTACCCTCATGAATCAGATCTTGAAACTTTTTCATTCTTTCCCAAGAAAAAATTCACCTTCATTCCCCAGCAATGGCGCCAAAATGTTACCACTATGTAATTTTCCTTGGCTGTAAGAGGAAAACCCATAGGTAACCACAAACCAACTTGCCTATTGGAAGCTATCCCTTCCAACCGAGAAAGGGATCTCTCTTATAACTCAACCACAAAAAAGAGTGGTTATTTAATAAGCACAATGACTAGATCTTTAGTTGAGTGAGGTTTGAAAAGATGGCGGTAGGGTTGAGATAAACACCCATTGGGCATAGAGTCATAATAAAGATAGGTCAAATCAATTATTCAAAACTGGTTGATATGAACAAATGTACTTCACATGATAGGTAGCTAACAATATATTAGTCATCATAGCTATTGTAGTATGGTGGTGAGAATAAAATAACACATCAATTATAAAAAATCACCAAGCAGTGGATGAGTTATGTTACAATACGAGAAGATTAAGATAGAAAGTTGAATGTGAGCTAAAGAGCATCAAAGATGAATTGTTTACCTATAATCATCCATTCAAAACAGAAGAGAAAACATCATTATCAACAAAGATAGGAAACATTCACAAGGAAAAACAAACTACAGATTACTAGCACAATAATCTCAGAGATAATATTCAAGTCCTTGAACTTAAAAGCTTTCATTAACAACAAAAATATATACAACAACCAAAGAGTCTTTTCCTCAAGTCTCCAACCCTTTTCTCCTTCTTTCCTTAAAAGTATATAGATTTACATTTCAATCTAACTCAATCAAGTCAAAATAGTTAGGGTTTCACATTCAAGGAGATACAAACTAACTCCTATTTTTTAGGGTTTAGTTTTTAACTAATTAAATTAGGAAAAAATCTATAAAAATAGGCTGTAAATACCCGTTCGAATATTCCAAACCATGACACCTGTGCAAAAAACGAGAGAGGTTTTTGTATATGAACCCATTCGTAAAAAAAATCTCTTTCATTTTGTTTATATCAATCACCATATGCTCGGAATCTGCACTTGAAGTTGACTACAAAAACATCAAGTGATAGGAAATTTCGCAACAACTAGGAGATTTCACAATGACTGGTAATTTCTCCTTTTCTCCCAAATGGAGAACTGGCTTGGGCTGAATTTTGTCAGAAAATTAATGACACTATGATTCCTCTCCAAAAAAAATTGGGAAAAACTCACTTTGTATTCTTGAAGTTATGATGAAAATAACATTTCACTGCAACTAGGAATTTTGTTGCAAAATCTCTGTTTCAACAATTTCCTTTGTGAACTCTCTCTCTCTCTCTCTCTCAATATATGATAGTGTCTTTTCTATTGTTGCAGCTATAAGGCCATAGGTAATGCCGAGGATAGAAAAATAATCACAAAAAGGACCAGGAGTTCTCCACATATATCATCACCTTATCAATATTACATTGATAGAAATACCATCGAACCTTGACACACGATCTTTAAGAGACCGGTACATGACTACAAGACTCAATTAGGAACAAAACAAATTGTTTTGACTTTGTAAATTTATACTCACTAACATATATGAAAAGAAATCTACTGTGAAATAATACAACTATTTTTTTTTTTCGTTGGAACAATTGGTTAAAAGGATGTATGATTGGTTGATATTATTTGTGTTTTCAAGAATTGTGTTGGCTTTATTTTCACTGTCATCATTACACTTTTATCACTTTCCATGTTTTCTTTTGCATCATGGGAATGGTTTGACCGCAGAAATGAGATGATAGCAAGCGAAAGAGGGTGTTTTGTTAAACCTGTAATGATGACCATTCTTTTGGCGAATGAATGCGACCTGGGTTCAGTATAATTTTTTTTTTTTTTTTAAATATAAAAGTTGAATTGGTTTAAAACCATGGTTATACTTATGCAAAATATTTACATATTAGCTTGCCTATAGTCATTTTCATTCCCGATTTATTTTCCTTTGTTGAAAAAACAATAAACAAAGTTTAAATAGGTTGTTATCCTTTGAAATATTTCTCATTATTGTGGATCCAATATACATAGTCAACGTGGCCATTGTGAAAATTCCTCCTAGATTTTGTCAATGTTTTACATCATGTTTGGGTGACTTGATAACGAAATTGTTGGAATCGTTTTTTCCCTCTCTCATACTCTATTCATTGTGTAAAAACTCACCCTATTTTTATTATATTTAAAAATCCACAGTTTGGTAAACTGTGAGTCATCACATAAGTTTTCGAGGATATTTTACCTGAGTATTGGTAAATGTATGGAGTTATATTGCATAATTTATAGATTGTAAGCATAATGGATGTTATAGGGAATAAAGTGGAAGTTTTTACTCGACCCTAGTCATTATAATTACTTTAGTTCATTGGTCGATATTTTCATATATAAAGTGGGTTAATTTTGACAATGTGTACAAATTTAAAAGGCGTATAGTGGAGTTAAATGGCCGAGTTAAATCATAAATAGTTTTTACATGAACATTTTCACCTTATCACCTCATTATTTATCACTTTTTATAAGCATATTCCCTCTATCATTTGTCCCACCCATTCATAATTTCATTTTCATATGTTTTTCATTTTATCCATGTTCATGTTTAAAATATATATTGAGTTGTTCATATACAAAGAAGCATTCAAGAGGATTGAAGTTTTAGATTGACTGAGGAAATTGGAAGTGAAGAAGATTGGCGATGAATGAGTTTGGGTGTTCTTCCCTTTTTATACATTATTCCTTGTTCAGTTTTCCCTTTTATACTTGATTTATCATGCTATATACAAAGCCATATTAAGTCATATTCAACAAGTATTGTAATGAATGTTTATCATCATGTGTCTTGTATTATCCTAAAATATTTTTGAACGATTCAAATGGAAACATAAATAGATGAGCTTCTTCAATAGGGGAAGCAAGGGGAATAAGAAAGGTAATAGAGGAAGAAGAGGAAAAATTACTAACATGTTTTGGTAGAAACAAATACACAAGAGGATAATATTCTCTATTCATTTTTATGCACAATCAGATGAGTTCAACCTGCTAGTTAAAACTGGTTACCTAAACCTTGGCGCACAACCAACATTTCCTCAACCCCCAACTTCCCCTAGTGCACCTTTGTATCCTCACCCTAGTAACATGGACATTCCTGAGCCTCCTATTCAAACTGCAAATGATTGTTGGGATAAAAGTCTAGTGAATCCTCCTTCCGGTATCGCTCAATGGCCTGTCAGTCCCAGAGATGCCCCTCTTCCTCATCACATAATGCCATTTTTTACATCAAATGCTTCCCTAACATGTTCTCCTCCTAGGAAACATAGAGTTCACTCTCATGAAATTAAAATTGATAAAGGGAAGAGGCATGTTGTTACCCCTAGCATCGATACATCCCAGTCATCATTTGTACACTCAAAGAAAAATTCAACAAAGGGAGAACGTGGTAAGAGGGAAATTACCTTCAATGACATGCATCTAGAGTTAAGTATGAAAAGAAAAATGCTTTTCTTGAGGACATACAAAATATTGAACTAGATGAGTTTGAAGGTAGGAAAGAAAGATAATTTAATTTTAAGAAGAAATACCCTCATCTCTTTTAACCTATGTTATGGCAATGTTTATTATTTTTACTTTGACATGTGATACTTTATTTTGGGACAAACAACCAACATATGATATTTATTTTTGAAAACTTAAAAATATCATATTATTTTGATATATGAGGAGGTACAAGTGTTTGTTGACATGGGATTATTTTTATGAATTCCTTTGCTTGATTTATTTTATATTGTTGAATATGTGTATATTCAAGTTATTTTGGGAGCTACAAGATAAATTATGTAAAAAAAAGATATAGGGATCTAGTGGGACCCCACCTATTATTAGTTAAAATACAAAAACATATTTGTGACCGTTATCTTAAATTAAGATTTCATTTCTTAAACTAAAAACAAAGTGGTTGAACTACCTAACTACTTCAAAGAAGATATAAATGTAAGGAAGGAGTTCAACAAAGAAAGGGTGAAGAAAATGAGACTATTGATAAGGTAGGCCTAAGTTCTGAGTGAGATATTCATCTATTCATTTCATTCTAAGATTTCATGAGAGATGAACTATCTTGTTGACATCAGGGTTGTTTAGAAGGTGGAAAAAAAAAGACTAGGATACATTCATCGGTGATATGCTCCAAGGTTATTTATTTTCTCGAAGTTTTTTTTGGCTTAATTAGAAGTTCTGAAATCATTCAATGCTAGTTAATGCAAGTTTTGCAGAGTTCAAAAAGATGATTCACATGTAACTTGAAATTATTTAGACTGGTCTTGCATTCTGATATTTTCTTTTGACATTAGTTGTCCATGTATGAGTTCTAATTACATCTTGGACTTCCAAGAGTTTCTCTAGTCTAGGCCCTCATAAGGACTTGAAAATGACATTGTCAGTTATAACTCAGAGTTGGTATTAATATAAGATTTGGTGATTTCTTCTCACTTTGAGAACTATTGGGATATGGTTATTTCGTATTTTATTACATAATTCATTATTTTATTGAATTTCTGTTTTTATTAGTCGTTATTCATAAACGCATAAACCTAAATGCATAAACCTAAAAGGGGGCTTGCAAAGCAATACATGAATATCAAAAAGGGAGATAGGGGTGGAAAGAAATAGTGCAGAGGAAAGGGTAGCTCAATGCACCAAGTGTTCCCTCTATAAATATACTCATGGATATGAACCTCACATGTAGCCTTGTAGGACAATGACACCATGACCATGAAGTAAACCCCATGTCATATCATTCACCCATACTTACAACTTGATGCATTTCTCGAGAACTACACCTCTACTTGGGTATTAATGTTGGGTATGCATTATATTCTTTGCAAGATCGGTCCCATGTACTATACACTGATATGGGAGCCTCATATGGGTAGGGGGTTTGGGGATGAAACCCCTGAAAAAAATGGTGGTTTTTGCGTCTATTTTTGGTGTTTTTTTGTGTCTCTTTTTGGCATTTTTCGACACATGGTTTTCGTCGATGATTTTCTAATTTCGGTTAAGGAATTAGGGTTGTTGACTAATCCATGACAATGGATTAAGGGTTTGGATTCCGCAGGATCCTATGTATATATTGTATTGTAAACAATGAAGACACATGATGAATAGAAGAGGTGCAACTCTAAACAAGTTTTTGGTTTTCTCAGTTTGAATTTCCAGGTTAAAATATCTGTGTAATGTGTGTGTGTGCCATTGAATATTTTTTGTTCTTATTAAGAATATGTTTGTAGTAATTAAATGTACAAGGTTAACATATACATTTTGTATCATAATTTTTATTGGATTCAAGGGGATACATTTGTGGCTAAGGGTTTGGCTTGGGTCCGTGATAATCCTTGTTGCAGTGGGTCTGCGGTATCAATTCTCCAAGTGAAGAGAAATGACGAGCAATTCAAAAATAGAGATCGATAAATTTAATGGGAATTTTTATTTTATTTTTGGAAGCTCAATATGGGAGACATGTTGGTGGAAAAAGATCAATGGATCATTATGGATCCAAGTATTGAACCTGCAGGAACGTCAACCAAATATTGGGAAAATTTGAATTGGAAGGTGAAGAGAACAATCTGGTTGTGTCTCTCAGATTCAATATTACTGAATGTGTCATGGGAAGCTACAACCAAGGAAATATGGGATAAGTTAGGGGATTTGTATTAGTCAAAGTCCCTAGTAAATAAATTATTCCTTTGAAAGAAGTTGTACAACCTTAGGATGAAATATCAAGACTCGGTGACAGAGCATATGAACACATTCAATATTGTGGTAAGTTAGATATTATCTATTGATATTCATATTTCTGGTGAAGATAAGTCTATCATCTTATTGTGCTCTTTACCAGACTTATGGGATAGTTTGGTTGTGGCTATTGGTAGTAGTACAACTACTTTAAGTTTCGATGATGTGGTCTTAGCCTTGTTGTCAAAGGATATGAGGAAAAAAATATGGAAATACCAAGCACAAATGTATTATTTGCAAGATGATACTCCCAAGAACGAAATATATCTAAGTCTTCAAGTGGGAGATATAAATATAAAGGAAGATATAAATCTCCAAGAAAGTTTATAAAGGTATGCTGGAGACGTGGAAAAGAAGGGCACTTCAAGAAGAAATGTAGATCCAAAAGTATTGAGAGAGGGAAGGGATATGAAGATGCTCTTTCTAAAGAAACAAAAACCTGCATGGAAGAAGGAGGGGATGTGTACTTGGCTTCTTCAAGCACACACGTAGATCATGAGGCATGGTTGGTTGACTTAGGTGCATCCTTTCATATGAATCCTCACAAGGAGTGGTTTTTAGAATATGAAAGGTATGATGGACTTGATGTTTTCCTAGGTGATAAGAAGACAACCAAAATCACATGACGATGAAAAGTCAAGTTAAATATCATGGATGGAAGGATTAGAACACTCCCTAGTGTTTTCCACATCCCAGGTTTGGCCAGAAATTTTATTTCTATAAGCAAAATGGACAATGCAAGGGTAAAATCAATGTTTGAGAAAGAAACCTGCAGGATGGTGTTGAGCGCTCAACACACCCTAAAAGCCTTATAAAATTTGATTGCTTTTGGGGTACCACTTATTTTCTTTTACTATCTAAATTGATTTCACTTTTGGGGGTGGTTTATTTTGTTTTGTTTTCATGAATCTTATCGATCGAATTAGATGTGTTTGAACTTGTTAAAAGAAACCTTGTGTCCAAAAGAACTTGACATTCCAATTAAGAATCAATAATTAACATCATGACTGACGCACTTGTGTTCGACATCGACAAAAATACAAGCATGTAAAGGGACCACATAGTTACAAAAATCGTTGAGCGTCGATCCCTATCGGCATCAACAGAAGGTGGATTTGGTTTGTGTAAGTTATCCACATGAAGTTTTAAGAGATAGTCGATCCCCTTTGACATCAGAAAAATACAGGAAGGATAGACATTAACAAAGGACGTAAATAAATCATCGATAGTTCATGACCGATGCACTTTATTAGGGTCGGGGAAATATAGAAAGGTTAAAACAATCATTTTGTCTGTGACAAACATATCACTGATCATCGATCCCCGATGTGCTTTCAACATCAGGACTTTTTTGAGAGAGTCGATCCAAGAGCACTTGGGTAGGTTTATCGCCGATCACCGATCCTTGATACTTTTGGGTGTCGATAAGATAGGATTGGTTTTTAGAACGTATAGCTTAAAGAAAAGTCCCGATTCCGATTAACATGAGCAAATGAAGTCACCAGTCTCAAATGCCATGTGTCTTTATCATGTAAGGGGATCATACGACCTAGTTTCATCCCAAGTCATATTAAGGTTCCTTGGGTCCTAGTCACGCCTCCTAGTCAGCTTTGCCATGTCATCTCTATACAGAAAGATTGATCAACATTAGAGATTTTGCAAGAAGATATCAAGTAAAAGTGTTTGAAGCAGAATCCCAACCCCCGACCCACCAATTGGACTAACAAAACGATGGGATGTTTTTGGCATAAGACACGATCAGATTATGACATTTAATAAACCAGCTAATGCTTCATAATGTATTTGTGGCTACCTTGTGCACCGATTGAACAACCACAATTTGAAATCACTGATAGGCCATGTTACAACCCGCGCCTGCGCCGTCAACCCATGATCCAATTTCATTTTAAACGTCTTTGAAGATCTGGCAGTATATTTTATGAAACTACACTCATAACCTGAATTGAATGGTTGATGCGACAAGGTAAGTTCAACCCTGTTTAAATCTCTAGAATGGTTTTGAAAAAATTCATTCAGTGCAAAAGCTTGAATTCTAGAGCATCCGAAGAAGCAAAGCAAGTGTCTCGAGACTGTGCTGATCCTCATATTATCAAAACCAGGTTAAATAAGCTGCAGAGGTATGTGTTTGAGTTTGTCAATTCGTTGGTTGTGGTTTATATATACATTGAATCTCTTACACGGTTTCTAACTATGTTGTAGCTACAGGTAAGATTCCTCTGAGAAATCCAACCACCAGACGCTCCCCGAGAGCACCCAAGATAAAAGAAGCTGAAACATGTGAAGGTTCTTCTTCGGGGACCGCGAGGCAATTGGAGTGCACTCCCAGGGCGGAGCCTGTCATTAAAACATCCACCAAGAGGGCATTTGTCAAACCTATGGTATTTGGTGATACATAAGAAAGAACTGGGTCCAAATTAATTCTCCCTCAGTGGGGGGACCTTTTCAATAGAATCAACCGGGAAGAATACACAAAGTTTATCCCACACAATGACCCGAACGTAAGGGCACTCGATGACCAGGTGTTCCTGAACATCCGATAGTCATATTTACACATGGTGGCAAGACAAACCTCGATTTTCCCTTGCATAGAGGTTATGAAATGGCTAATCGACCATACATATGGGAAGAAGTGATTGATCAACAATGAGAATGGTAGGTGTGTCAGAGTTTTGCTCTTGATAGAGTTCCAGAAGTACCACAAACTCAGAGACCTAGAGGAGTGGCTAAACAAAGACTTCGTGGTGAAGTTATATGAATTCCATGACACCAACCAGTTGATGGCCTCATGGTGGAAGGAGGACAAGAAGTTTACCAACCAGAGCAATGGCTGTTATGGGACGGTTAACTTAAGGGAGCCATACATCTATTTTATGGCTCTTATCTTCCGACTGTATGGAGAGAAATACTACTCCAAGTTTTCAGAAGCATGGATGCCCTTGGCATACATAGTGGCGATTTTCAGAAGCAGCTTCAACTGGGGAGCAATAATTTCTAAACAATTGAGCACCTATGTACAGTAGGATCATACGCCGAAAGAAGGGGAAGAACCTGCTTTCCACATGGCCTCATACTTGCTCGATGTTATCTTCGCGAGAAATGTCTTCGCCGACATGAATATAAGTTGGCATTTTGTGGATCTCCCTGTTCATGTTTCTTTCAACATACTTTGGGAGAACATGTATAAAAAATATTACACACTCATCTGCGATGAATTCATCTGTCGTATTCATTTTATTATTTTTAAGAAGGAATGCCCAAGATTATCTGCAACATCCAAGAAGATGGTAGGAAAGGTAGGCCATTGGTATTTAGATGAATGCTTAACCTATATTAGGGTGTTTGGGGCCACCAAAGCACCAAATATCCTACCCGCTAATGTCCTAGACTGGCTCATTGTGGGAGAAATATGCTATCAGACTATCCTGCAGGGTTTTAATGCCACATTAGTCAAGGACAAGAGGCGTGCTTTCATACCCTACGGTTTCCATGTGGTGTTCTATCTGGTAAAGGATACTTCTCCCAAAGAAGAAGGGCTGATCCAACTTGAATTCAGATTCCTGACAGGCCGATTCCACAAGCATGACCCTAAAGTCCTGGTCCTCCAACATGCTTCACAGGTATCATCCTATTGGCCATATGCTCAAGATAAGTTTGAGGACAAAATTTTTACTAAGTGCACCCAGGACTAGGACGAGGTAGTATAGAGAATGGCCAACCCAAATATGACTAGGTTCAATGCCATGAGCATGGATGAACAGGTGGAGACAATAGAGCAGTCCGTTCAAGAGGCCATCAGAGCCAGGGAATAAATTAGAGCGACAAAGACCACAAAGGCACAGAGAAGGGGATTACTCTTGTTGGAAGGGGCATAAAGAATCATTGATTAATTGAAAAATGACCCTGATATGATAGAAATGACGAGGATTCCCGTTGATGACCCAATTTAAATCTGAGGAGAGCCAAGTGGCCTAGAGCCGATGCAACTAGAAGAAATCACCAGGTCAGAAAACCTTGAATATATACCACCACAGATGAGTACACCAGGGGAAATTTTGACCCATCTTGAGATAGAGAGGACATCGGGAAGAACAAGTGTACCAAATCCCTTTTTCAACTTGATAACCATCTATGATTATGAGGAGAGTTCGAAGGTATCCCTGGTGATGCCAATGCATATTATAGAGGGGAAAGAACCTGAGAGAGCATCTACCCTGGGTCCCAATGCACCAGTTCAAAGCCTTCCACAGGGAGAGCATGAGGTCGAAAGTGACTTAGACACTAAGCCACTCAACATGCTGGGAAGAATAAATTCCACAACAAGAAATCAACATTTCAACAACCGATTTCCAAGTAAGTACCAAACCTGCCCCTGGTTCCTCAACTTTGGTCGATACCTTACCAGTCGATGAGAAAAAAAATGAAGTCGAGACATGGAGACATATGGAAGAGGTTCACAAGCCCAGCATAGAGCATACATACACAGTCAGGAGCCTGGAAAATACTCTAACTTGGAGACAACAAAAAAATCCTGAACCTATTGATGAGGTCACCGATATACAAGCAATCACCTACGACCGAAAGAAAAAAGACATCATGAAGAGAACTACTAAGAATATGAGGCTTATGTTGGATAGCTCGATTCTCATCACCACAGTGGAAAATATGATCAACAGAGAAAAAAACCAAGACGTCTAAACTTATTGGCACAAGGATGGCTATCACAGATGCCACCTTGGATAGAGCAAGAAGAGACGGAAAGGAGATGGCTGCTGCGCTAAAGGAGTTGGAGCATCTGCACCATTTGGAGAAACACTATCAGGACTCCACACAAGCCACGATGTTTTTGAGAAGTGATTTCCAAGATGCCTATGACAAATTCACGAATGAATGACACCTTTTCATTGCAGGGATAACCGACTTCCAAGAAGACACCCTTATAGCACTAAAAACCTACAAGGACATGGAAATATGGTATGAGAAGTCTCACCAAGTAGTGGAAATAATTTATTACATCAATGCGGTTCAAAAGGGTCGAGACGCTGAAGAGCACGACATTCGGGTGCTGAGGGAAAAAAAACATAGATCGGATCAGGAAAGAGGCTGAATACTGGGTGAAAATGGCCCAGGAACCTCAGCAGGAGATTCAGGAAAAATGGGCCGATTGCAAAAGGAGTTGGGTCAATATTAATCGGGAGATGAAATACATCGACCTACAAGAATTCGATTCACCCGAGGACTTTGTCGACTTGCATGACATAGTCAAACAACATGCAGAACTAGACTTGGCATGGACTATAGAGATAGCAAAGGTGGAGAGCATGGTGCCAGGTCAAGTACAATAGTTCATGGAGCACCCGATCAAGGCTCGAGCAGTGTTGTAGTAGTTAAGTGTGAAAATAGTTAAATATCAAGCATGCAAAGTAGAGGTAAAAGAAATCCTTTCGGCCCCGATGGACCAACACAGATTCTCGTATGCTAGCACATGCGAGGAACTCTTCGTCAAATGGTCATAGTATGAGAAGAGTCATCCACTTCAGTGAAACTATTTGATGACCCTTAGAATATAGAGAGATGGAAGTGGCATGTGGCGATGTTTTTTTTACTAATCTTTCACTTTTGATAGTTATTTTTAGTTAATGATTCATTATAAATAAGAGGGTCACCCTTTTAGAAGAGGTCGATGGCTTTGGAAAAGACCCTCATTTTTTGAATTGTAAAGAACTATTTATGAACTACCTTAATTGAGAAGTCTTGTTTAGGACCAGAGATAAACTTATGTTTTTCATCAAAGGCATTATATGATTGGATTGAGGAGGAACTACTTCCAAATTTATTTCAGTAATTGATGTTGTGATGAGTAAGAGCTATGAATATATTGATAAGTTATCTTTGTTAATATTTTTTGAGCTCTTGTTCTTAATGATGGAAAGAAAATCATTGCATTAATGTGTGAATAATGATTAGATCTAAGGAAATTATTTTTCTTTCCATCATCTTATTGCATGTGTATTTTCTTTACGATAATTATATCTCAGGCAATAACTGAAATACCATCAATTTAATGTATTAGTACTAGGCTTGTAACAGGTGTGAATATCTTTGTCTTCATGCTTGAGCATGAGGGTTATCCCGAGCTCAGCCTTCTCCAGTAGTTAAGAATCCCTTTCACCAGTTGGTTTATACCAGCACACTTCATTTTATCAAACCCATCTAATAAAAGAAAATACAAAAAGAGAACGTTTAAACTGAAGGAGGAACTTTCATAAGAAGATATCCTACCAATCACTACGTAAAACCCATTGATACATAAGCCAGATCGAAATATATGGAGAACCATTCCACCATCAAATGCTATAGTGTCTAATTGGGCCTCTTTGGCGGGTTTGGTTCCTTCTATTGAGTCAAAGGGATTTAGGACCCCTCAACAAAATTGGTGCTAGAAGGAGGGATCAAATGAATGAATGGATAACAATAATTCTGATATAATATTTCACACAACCTATAGATTCAAAACAACCCACATGCATGGCTAGTCATTCTCAAGAAAAACCACATAGACTGAGTACTCCCAAAATGAGTAACTCACCCCAGAAAGAGGAAGACCATTTATTCCCTTAAATACCTTACACTCTTCCCCATGAGGAGTTGAACCAATTCAGAAGAATCACAAGAGGTTACAACCGACAAATTGGATCATTACCCTTAGCTCCATTACTTACTCGTTGAAAAAAAGTAAGCAAACCAATGGTCGACACCCCCGACCAGGTTTTTTTTCACATGGTAGAAGACCTGGTAGATTTTTCCCTCACTGAGATCGAACATTCCCTTAATCTGATTCCCGAAACACCAGCTTGTAACTACTCTGAGCTTGACGATTTTGAATCTGACGAGGAAGGGTTTAACTCGGATCGCTCAGCTTTAGAGTCGGACAACATGGAGGATAACAATGATCATAATGAAGAAAGGGGAAACCCACATCATAATAATCAACCTTTGTTGGCCAGAGATGCTCTGGCAATCCTCAGATGAGTACATAACCTCCCCCGACATTCAGAAAAGTTACTCCCTAAATTTGACCTTGAACCTCAGGATTTCTTGAAGACCATATCGAAAAGGTCATACTAGCTATTAGACTAATGAATGTCAACATGAAGATGTAGTATGCATGATTTTCCCCTATACCTTTTAGAATTCAGCCTCCACGTGGTATTTTAACTTACCTATAGGGTTCATAACTAGTTGGACGAAGTTTCAAAAATATTTTTTAGACAAATTTGTAGAACAAACCACTACATGAGCTTTAATATCCGAACTGTTCGCCACCACGATGAGTTCAAAAGAAAAGGTTAAAGACTTCAATCAATGATTTACCACTATCCTGAAAAAATTTCAACCTGAAGCTAAACCCACTCAGGAGGTTCAAATCAAAGTATACACTAATTCTCTCCCTGCTTCTATTTCCATGTTTGTAAAAAGGGCTGCCAAGCATACCCTAGCTGAAAATTTCAAGGAAGCCAAAACAATTGAATTCCAAATGAAGGGATGTAAAGAGGGATATGTCTCACTAGTTAAGAAGGAAACTCAACTTCCACCTAGGAGAGGACTCTTGTTGACCAGACCTCCAGGGAAAAAAACAGAACAAGGGCCCGAAAAGGGAAGTTGAGACATAGAAGACCTACAACAGATAATAAAGAAGTTGTCAAATGAGATCGTAGACATGAAAATAAGTGTAGGGGAAGGAAACTAATTCCAAAGATCCTATAAACCATTTTTTAAAAGAAACCCACTGATCAAAGAAATCGAACTTCCCCCAGCCAACTTAAACATCGACCTGGGCAATGTAGGATCCGACGCTTTTTGTACTTATCATGAAGAGAAACATTCTGAAAGTGATGGTCCACAATGGTTGCATGCCATGAATTTGATGGCCAATCGGTTCCTAGATGAAGTTTCCCTCATCGAGCAATCAAGTGGCTCAATGATGAATATTTTTGATCAGGAATAAGTTGACCCACCGGAAGAAACAACCATGCTGCTGTGGGATCCTGATTTTCCAATGCCTTTCGATGATATATTTGAGGTTCAAGAACCACCCGCTGAGGCTTTGGTTGTGCAAACGAGAAGTAGAGGTTAACCAGTCTCAAATGACCTTACCATTGCCCAAACTTCGAGAGGAAAAAAATGTCCGATCACTCGAAAGCACCTTTTGTCTCCCAAGGAAATCCTATAAACATTTATACACGAGATTCACCCAAGCTAGACTACAACATAGTATAAGATCTAAAAATATTGAAGGAAAATGTATCCGTCATGGACATGTGTAGAATTCCCCAACAAAAGGACTTTATGTTACAAGCCTTGAAGTCAGTAGAAACTCCTATAACAAGCACCGACCAAGGAGAAAATCCATCCCCCACGGATCTAAAAAATAAACCAATTGTGAACGCTTTCTTTGTAGATAAAAAGGGAAATCCTTTTGTCCCACCATTCCTCTTGACGTTTGAAGTCTTCAACATAAACCTCCATAATTGTTTAGTTGACTCAGAGGCATCGTCTAATGTTATGCCATTATCTATATGCAAGAAATTAAACACAATCCCTCTCAAAAGTGATAAACATGTGATTCAACTGGAAAGAACCCAGGTGAAATTTATTGGAGAACGCAAGGAATTCATGATCATAATGGAGACACCCAAAATTTATTCAAGTAATTGACATCATTGTAGTAGATATACTAGAAGCTTATGGATTGCTACTTAGTCGAGATTGGTTCGAGAAGCTGAATGGATACTTTAACACAGAATGGGATCACCTTTGGTTGCCATTAAAGGGACACACAAACATTATTAGGATCGATAGGGAAATGTATCTCAAACATACTGTCACTGATTTAGAAGCCCTCAATGAACCCTCTTCGACAGATTTCCCCATGCTAGGAAATTATTCCTGTGATTCTAATTTTGGTAATTTCTCCCCTCTCTCATCTGATGTGCCTCTTACTCAAAAATCCAAAATGACTTTTCAAGAAAATGTACCGACATCAACGAAATAAACTCTCTTATGTCAAGAACCTCTGTTGGAAACCACATGGAAAATAGGTGGAGAGGAAGAAGTTAGTAGGCAAGGAGAAGGTGATGTTTTTCACTCACAAGTTTGGACCTTGTAATTTGATGGGTCTAAATCACAAGAAGGGCCAAGAGCAGGGTGTATCCTCAATGATCCAAAGGGGAAACAAAATTTCATGTCCTGCAAACTAGAATTTGAATGCACTAATAACACTATCGAGTATGAAGCTCTAGTGCAAGGGATAAAGAAATCCATATACTTAAACGTTAAAGAACTAAATTTTTTTAGAGACTCTAAAATCATTGTTAGGAAAGTAAGGAATATTATACATTTCAACTCTCCCCACCTGAGGAATTATCAACATGAAGTGCACATGATAATAGAACATTTTGAAGCCTTCAACATTACAATGATCCCCAAAACAAAGAATGATGTTGTTGATTCCTTGGCCACTGCTGCCTCGAGGATATCCCCTTTAGAAGACTATGGAGCCTCCCAGTTCACTATGGAACTGCTCTACAAACCATCGATGCCCAACAATATTTCTAATTGGAAGGTCTTTGAAGGAGATGAACATATCATAAATTTCTTAACCAATCAGGAAAATTTTAAATACCCGGTGATTAATGATGAAGTATTCCAAGAGAAACTAGTTGGAACCGATCCCCATACACAAAGAGGTGAAAGAAATCACTTGACTAACAAACCAAGGTTTCACACGACACCAAAAGGGGTAGCCAATTTGAAGAACCTCTTTGACTTAAGGGAAATATTTAAAGGGTCAACAAACACAAAGACATGGATTTACTGTCCCATGTAAGAGACTATAAATCTAGGAACTCTGAAGAACCCTAGGAATGTAAATCTTGGTAAAGACAATATCTAAAGAAGAATGGAAATCCTATCTCAAACGTTTCAGAAAATATCAATATGTTTTTGCGTGGTCCTACAGAGATCTGAAGACTTATGACACTCACATCATTCAACACACAATCCCATTAAAACCTGGAGTAAAACCCTTCCAACAAAATCTCTGGAAGTACCACCCATCTTTGGAACCCCTAATGTGTTAGGAGTTAAATAAATTACTAGATGCTAAAATTATCTTTCAGGTTAGACACTGTTTGGGTAGCAAATTTGGTTCCTGTAAAGAAGAAGTATGGGGATATCCACCGGTGTGTGGATTTTAGAAACCTCAACAGAGCATCAGAAAAGGACAACTACCCAGTCCCACCAATGGATCAACTCTTGTAGACCGTGTCTGGTTCTGATATTTTTTCCCTACTGGATGGTTTTTCAGGTTACAACCAAGTTCTAGTTTCAGAGGAAGACCGATTGAAAACTACCTTCTAAACCAAGTGGGGAACCTTTTCTTATAAACACATGCCTTTTGGGTTAATAAATGCAGGGGAAACCTTCCAAAGGGCCATGGACGTAGATTTTTGGGGACTAATCAACACATGTGTAGTAGTTTATTTGGACGACATGACTGTTTAT
The DNA here is from genome assembly GCA_032191745.1 of Picea mariana. Classification (NCBI taxonomy): domain Eukaryota; kingdom Viridiplantae; phylum Streptophyta; class Pinopsida; order Pinales; family Pinaceae; genus Picea; species Picea mariana. The sequence continues at coordinate 100,800 of JASDQU010310305.1, forward strand.
TCAAAGAATAGAGAAGATCATATCCAAAACCTAACCCAGATTTTTGAAAGGTGTAGGAAATACAGTATATATTTAAACCCTAAGAAAACTATCTTTGGTGTTGAGGAAGGGAAACTACTAGGCCATATTATATCTCAATCGAGAATTCAAATAGACCCATAATGAATTAAGGCAATAGCTCAGTTCCCCTTACCCCACAACAAAAATGCTATGCAATCCTTCTTTGGGAAAATCAATTTTGTGAGGAAGTTCACCCCCAACTTCATTGAAACTATCAAACCCTTACAAAAAATGATACACAAAGATGTTGAATTTAAGTGGGATGATGAACTAAAAAGTTCTTTCAGAAATATTGAGACTGCAATATCTCAAGCTCCAGTGTTGTGAAGTCCTGAATTTAGAAAATATTTTTTCCTTTATACTTTTGCCTCCGACCAATCGTTAGCTGCATTATTAACTTAGAAGGAAGATGAAAACAATGAGGCACCGGTTTCATTTATGAGCACTAATCTCCAAGGGGTCGAGCTAAATTACCTTGCTATAGACAAACAAGCTTATGCGATGTACAAAGAAGTAAAACATTTTAGATCTTACATCCTAAAAAATCACACCAAAGTCATTGTGCTGTATCCTGCAGTCCGATCCCTATTCACTCAACAGAAGATGGAGGAGATAAGAGGAAACTAGATGGTAGTTGTTCAAGAATTTGATCTAGATATAAAACTTGCCAAATTGGTTAAGGGACAAGGATTATGTAAACTGGCTGTTGAAGCCCAAGACCAAGTAAATGAAAACTTTGTGTGGGAGAATGAATTGGAGTTATGGTGTAATGAAGTTTTATATGTTCCCCTAGGGAAAGAGTCTTGGTATGGGAAACTAACTTATATCCTACATCATGGGAATTTCCCAAAAAACATAAACCCTAAGGAACGGAGAATTCTCAGACTAAAATCGACACAATATTGCCTCATAAATTCGGTTCTCTTCCGCATGAATTATGATGGGGTAATTTTGAGATGTCTTGAACGTGAGGATGCAGACAAGGTTCTAAAGGAGCTCCACGATGGTTCAGCAAGTGGACACTTTGCGGGGAATAACACCACTCACAAGATACTGAGAGACAATTATTATTGGCCTACTTTGTTTAGAGATGTTCACACATATGCTAGAAACTGTAAAACTTGTCAAATGAGCACGGGGAGGGAAAAGAGAGTAGTTGTCCCACTCCAACCTGTGGCCATATCCAGACCATTCGACAAATGGGGGTTATATGTCATAGGAGAGATCACCCCGAGTTCTTCAAAACAACATAGATACATACTGACTGCTATAGACTATTTCACGAAATGGGCAGAGGCCATCCCTCTAACTCATGTAAATGAAAAGGTGGTGATTCAATTCATAGAACTACAACTGATCACAAGGTTTGGTATGCCTTCTGTTCTTGTTTTTGATAATTCCTATTACTTTTCTTCCACCCTAGTAACATAGTTTTCTCTAGACAAAGGAATCATAATCATATACTCTGCAAACTACTATCCACAGGGGAATGGAGTGGCATAATTAACCAATAAGAACCTAGTGATGATCTTGAAGAAAATAGTTGCAGACAATAAGAGGAATTGGCATAGTTATCTTCATAATGCTTTATGGGACGATAGAGTAACACCCAAGGAATATATAGGGAATTCCCCATACTTTTTGGTTTACAAACAAGAATCCATTATCTCGAACGGGCTATACCTTCCATCTCTTCAACTTGCTCAGGGTTCTAGAGGACAACCCTCATCAGTTATTCAACAGAGAATTGATATCCTCCTCATGCTAGAAGAATAAAGGGAGAAATAAAAATCAAAGTTCATTGCTCATCAACATATAGTTAAAAGGTGGTTCAACAAGCATAAGGCCATAGAGAATAATTTTGAAGTAGGAGACCTAGTCCTGAAATGGGATAGAGCAAATGAACCAATTGGAAAACATTGAAAGTTTTAGAATCTATGGTTTAGACCTTTTCAGGTAGCCGATAAACTTGGGGAAGGCACATATTAGTTGCAAAATTTGAGGGGGGAACTTGGCACCCTCCCAGTGAATGGCCAAGCCCTAAAACAATATTTTTGTTAAAAAAAAATGTGTGTGTTTTTGTGTTATTTTGTAGGTGTTAGGCATGCTAATTGCGAAGTCCTTTATTTTTGTGTTTCTTTTGTGCTTTAAAGTTGTGTTCCAAAAGACATTGGTTGACCTTAATTCATACGGTATAGGAAACTTTGTTCCTGACTCATCCTTACGTGCAACACAAGAAACGTTGGGTGAACTATTGTTGTCTTAAAGGAGTTCTGTATCTAACCTTTGCAAATAAACAACCTTGGAAAGTGATGAAGTGTCCTCCTGGTGGTTTGGTAAAACCTAAGGGAAATATGGTAATATGGAAAGGACCACATGTACCTCAAGACAGAGCGTAATTGTTTTTCACTTTAACCATCTCATCTTGTAGATAAGAAACATCCTCCAATCCCATGCGCTCAGGGCATCTCTGCCAAAATTAAATCAATTATATAAAACGAGCATGAGGTGGGAGAGGGTATGAAGATAACTCCGTTGGGGCTATGGGTTCTCACTGGAAGTGGAACAAGGTCTGTGATGTTGGGGTGACTCCATCGGGGCTATGGACGCTCGCGGGCAGCAGAGCGACATCACAAAAAATGAATGATGATAACTAAAAGGCCTGGTGCCAGTGAATGATTTACTTGACTCTTGTCAAAAGGGGAAATGGGTCAGGATTAAGGGGAATGAAGGTGGAATAAAGGTTGAAACCCCATAGGCATGCCTATATTCACGATCAAGAGGAATTTCAAACGCAAGGATAAAAGAGACTGATAAAAATAAAAACAAAAACAAAAACAAAACCAGTTAAGTTCTTAACTAGATTTTGCAT
>JASDQU010310305.1:103808-114390 GCA_032191745.1 Picea mariana
GGGGGTGTTTTTTTTTTTTTCATTACTCTTATTGATTGAATTAGATGTGTTTGAACTTGTTAAAAGAAACCTTGTGTCTAAAATAAATTGACATTCCAATTAAGAATCGATAATTAACATCGCGATTGGCACACCCGTGTTCAACGTCGACAAAAATACAAGAAAGTAAAGGGATCACACAGTTACAACAGTCGCCGAACACCGATCCCTATCGGCATAGGCAGAATGTGGAGTTGGTTTGTGTAATTTATTCACATGAATTTTCAAGAGATAGTCGATCCCCTTCGACATCGGCAAAATACGGGAAGAATAGACATTAACAAAGGACATAAAGAAATCACTGATAGTCGATGACCGATGCGCTTTATCGAGGTCGGGGAAATATAGAAAGGTTAAAACAATCATTTTGTCTCTGACAAACATGTTTCTGATCATCGATCCCCGATGCGCTTTCGACATCAAGAATTTTTCGAGAGAGTCGATCCGAGAGCACTTGGGTAGGTTTATCGTTGATCACCGATCTTTGATACTTTTGGGTGTTGACAAGATAGGATTGGGTTTTAGAATGTATAGCTTAAATAAAAGTCTTGATTCCGATTAACACGAGAAAATTAAATCACCGGTCTCGAATGCCACATGCCTTTATCACGTAAGGGGTCGTACGACCTAGTTTCGTCGCGAGTCATATTAAGGTTCCCTAGGTCCTAGTCACATCTCCTAGTCAGCTTTTCTGCATCATTTCTATATGACAAGATCGATCAGTGTCAAATATTTTTCAAGAATATATAAACGAAAAGTGTTTGAAGAAAAATCCCGACCCCTGACCCACCAACTCGACTAGCGAAACGATGGGATTTTCGCAGCATAAGACACAATCGGATTTAGACATTTAATAAACTAGTTAATGCTTCATCCTACATTTGTGGCTACCTCTTGCCCTGATTGAACAACCACAATTTGAAATCGTCGATAGGCCACGTTATAACCCGCGCCCACATCGTCAGCCCATGATCCAATTTAATTTTAAATGTCTTTGAAGATCTGGTGACATATTTGATGAAACTACACTCATAAACTGAATTGAATGGATGATGTGACAAGGTAAGTTCATCCCTGTTTAAATATCTAGAATGGTTTTGAACAAATTTATTTTACACACAAGCTTGAATTCTAGAGCATCTGAAGAAGAAAAACAAGCATCTCAAGATTGTGCTGATCTTGAGATGATCAAAACCAGGTTAAATAAGCTGTAGAGGTATGTTCTCAAGTTTTTCAATTCGTTGGTCATGGTTTATATATAAATAAGATCTCTTACATGGTTTCTAACTATGTTTTAGCTGTAGGTAAGATGCCGTCGAGAAAGACAACCACCAGACACTCGCTGAGAGAACCCAAGCTAAAATAAGTTGAAATAGGTGAAGGTTCTTCTCCAGGGACTGCAAGGCAATTGGAGTATGCTCCTAGGGAGGAGGTTGTCATTAAAACATCAACCAAGAAGGCCTTTTTCCAACCTCTGGTCTTCAGTCATACATAAGCAAGCATCGAGTCCAAAGTAATGCTCCCACAATGGGGGGACCTTTTCAATAGAACCAGTCAGGAAGAATACCTGCAGTGTATCCCAGATAGAGACCCAGACGTAAGGGAACTTGATGACCAAGTGTTCCCGAACATCCGATGGTCATATTTACGCATGGTGGCAAGAAGAACCCAAATTTTCCCTTGCATAGAGGTTCTGAAATGGCTAATCGACCATACAGATGGGAAGAAGTGCTTGATCAATGATGCGAATGGTGGGTGTGTCAGATTTTTCCTCTCGACAGAGGTCTAGAAGTACTACATACTCAGAGACCCAGAGGAATGGCTAAACAAAGACTTTGTGGTGAAGTTCTATGAATTCCATGACATCAGCTGGTTGATGGCCTCATGGTGGAAGGAGGATAAGAAGTTTACCAACTGGAGAAATGGCTAGTATGGGATGGTTAACTTGAGGGAGCCATACATCTATTTGATGGATCTCATCTTCCGATTTTATGGAGAGAAAGAATGCTCCAAGTTTTCGCAAGCATGGATTCCCTTGGCATACATAGTGGAAATTTCCTGAAGCAGCTTCAACTGGGGAGTGATAATTTCTAAGCAATTGAGCACCTGTGTACAATAGGCTCAGACGCCAAAAGAAGGGGAAGCACCCACTTTCCACATGGCCTCATACCTACTCTATGTTATTTGCGCAATAAATGTATTCGCCGACATGAATCTAAGATGGCATGTTGTAGAGTTCCCTGTTCATGTTTATTTTAGCATACTTTGGGAGAACATGTATAAAAAATCTTACGCACTCATCTGTGATGAATTCATCACTCGTATTCATTTTATTATTTTTAAGAAGGAATTCCCAAGATTATCCACAACATCCAAGAAAATGGTGGAAAAGGTAGGCCATTGGTATTTAGACGAATGCTCAACCTATATCAGGGTGTTCGGGGCTGCCAGAGCACCACATCTCCTACCCGCTCACGTCCCAGATCGAATCGTTGTGGGAGAAATATGGTATCAGATTATCATGTAGGGCTATAATGACACATTAGTCAAGGACACGAAGTGAGATTTCATACCCTACAATTTCCATGTGGGGTTATATCTTGTAAAGAATACTACTCAATCCAAACAAGAAGGGCTGAGACAACTTGAATTTAGATTCCCGATAGGCTGATTCCATAAGCACAACCCTAACTACCTGGTCCTCAAACATGCTTCACAGGTATCATTCTGTTGGCCATACACTCATGATAAGTTTGAAGACGAAATTTTTACAGAGTGCACACGGGACTGGGACGAGGTAATAGAGATAATTTCCAACCCAAATATGACCAGGTTCAAGTCCATGAGCATGGATGAATAGGTGGATACAATAGAGAAGTCATCTCAAGAGGCCATTAAAGCTAAGGAAGAAATCAGAGTGATAGATACCATAGAGGAATAGAGAAGGGGATTACTCTTGGTGGAAGGGGCACAAAGAATCATTGATCAATTGAAAAATAACCCTGATCTGATAGAAATGGCGAGGATTCCCACTGATGACCCAATCAAAAGCTGAGGAGAGCCAAGTGGCCTAGAGCCAATGCAACTAGAAGAAATCATTGGTTCAGAAAACCCTAAAGTTATACCACCATAGATCAGATCACCAGGGGAAATTTCGACCCATTCTAAGATAGCGTGGACATCAGGAAGAAAAAGTGTACCAAATCCTTTGTTTGACTTGATAACCATCTATGATGATGAGGAGAGTTTGGAGGTATCCCTGGGGTGATGCCAATGCATATTACAGAGGACAAATAACTTCAAGGAATATCTACCCCGAGTCCCGATGCACTAGTTCAGATTCGTCTGTAGGACGAGCATGAGGTTGAAAGTGCCTAAGACACTGAGCCAAGCGATGTACTAGGAACCCCAATGGACAGCTTGAGGGATTATCTAGAATCGGGCGGACAGGAAGAAGAAATTCCACAACAGGGAATCGTCATTTCAATAACTGATTGCCAAGTAAGTATTGAACCTACCCGTGGTTCCTCAGTTTTGGATGATACCTTACTAGATGATGAGAAACAAACAGAAGTCGGGCCATCAAGACATATGGAAGAAGTTAAGGAGCCTAGCCTAGAGTAGATATACACAATCGAGATCCTGGGAAATACTCAATTCCCATCACCACACAGGAAAATCTGATCAACACAGAACACGCCAAGACATATCAAATTATCAGCGTAGGGATGTCTATCATAGATGCCGCCTTGGATAGATAAAGAAGAGATGAAAAGGAGTTGGCCGCTGTACTAAAGGAGTTGGAGAATCTGCACCATTTTGAGAAATTCTACCAGGACTCCACACAATCCACGGTGTTTTTGAGAAGTGAGTTCCAAGACGCCTATGAAAAATTCATGAATGAATGACACCTTTTCACTGTAGGGATAACCGACTTCCAAGAAGACACCCTTATGGTGCTAGTGACTTGCACGGATTTGGAAAGATGGTACGATAAGACTAACCAAGTAGTGAAAAAAATTGATTACATCAGCGTGGTTCAAAAGGGCCGAGACACTAAAGATCACGACATTTAGGTGTCGAGGGACAACAACATAGATTGGATCAGGAAAGCGGCTGAATACTAGATGAAAATGTCCCAGGAACCTCAGTGGGAGATTCAGGAAAAATGGGATGATTGCGAAAGGATCTAGGTCAAGATTAATCGGGAGATGAAAGACATCGACCTCCCAGAATTTGGCTCACCTGAGGACTTTGTCGACTTGCATGACAGAGTCAAACAACATGCAGAACAATAATTGACATGGACCATAGGGATAACAAAGGTGGAGATCATGGAACCAGGTCAAGTACAACAGTTCATGGAGCACCTGATCAAGGCTCGAGTAGTATTGCAACAATTAAGTGTTGAAATAGTTAAGTATCGGGCACGAGAAATAGAAGTAAAATAAATCCTTTCGGCCCCAATGGACCAACACATATTTCCATATTCCAACACATGTGAGGAACTCTTCGTCAAATGGTCAAAGCATGAGAAGAGTTATCCACTTCAGTGAAACTATTTGATGACTCTTATAAGACAAATAAATGGAAGCGCCATGTGGTGATGTTTTGTTTTACTTATCTTGCACTTTTGATAGTTATTTTTAGTTAATGATTCATTATAAATAATAGGATCAACCTTTTGGAATAGGTCGATGGTTTTGGAAAAGACCCCCTTTTTTGGATTTGTAAATAACTATTTCTGAACTACCTTAATTGAGAAGTCTTGTTTAGGACCAGAGACAAACTTTTGTTTTTTATCAAAGGTGTTATATGATTGAATTGAGGAGGAACTACTTCCAACTTTATTTCAATAATTGATGTTGTGATGAGTAGGAGCTCTGAATCTATTGATAATTTATATTTCTTAATATTTTTTTAGCTCTTGTTCTTAATGATGGAAAGGATATCGTTGTGTTAATGTGTGATTAATGATTAGAGCTAAGAAAATTATTTTTCTCGTCGTCATCTTATTGCATGCGTATTTTCTTTACGATGATTGTATCTCAGACAATAACTGAAATACCAACAAGTTAATGTATTAGTATTAGGCTTGTAATAGGCGTGAATATATTTGTATGCATGCTTGATCACGAGGGTTATCCTGAGCTCAACCTTCTCCAGTAGTTAAGACTCCCTTTCACTAGTTGGTTTATACCAGCACACATCATTTTATCAGACCCATCTAATAAAAGAAAATACAAAAAGAGAACATTTAAATTGAAGGAGGAACTTTCATAAGAAGATATCCTATCAATCACTACGTAAATCCCATCGATACATTGATTGGATCAAAATATATGGAGAACCATTCCACCATCAAACAATGCAGAGTCTAATTGTGCCTCTGTGGTGGGTTTGGTTCCTGTTGTCGAGTCAAAGGGATTTAGGAACCCTCAACAGATGGTTCGAGAAGAAATGGTGTTGTTGAAGGGATTTCAATTTAGAACTCTATATAAGTTACAAGGAATATCTATTAGTGATGGGTGTAATAGTTCCATTGTTCCTGATATTGGAGCTGAAGAAGAAAATACTCCTATAGTCTCTGGAGTAAAGGCTATATTGTGGAATCAAATACTAGGGCATATCAGAGAGAAGGGTTTTTTACTACTACACGGTAAAGGTATGGTTGAAGATATGTCTAACTGCTCTATGGATTTTGATTTATGTCAACATTGTGTATATGGGAAGTAGAATTAGGTAAGATTCCCCTCTGGTGCAACGAGGGAAAAGGGGATTTTACATATGGTGCACAGTGATTTGTTTGTACCAGTGTCCATTCCATAACTAGGAAAATTTGTTTACTATGTCTCATTTATAGATGACTTCTCAAGGAATAATTGGATATATTTTATCAAGAATAAATCTAAAGTATTTGACAAGTTTAAAGAGTTTAAGTCCCTTGTGGAAAATCAAATAGAGAAAAAAATTAAGGTGTTGAGGATGGATAATGCTGGAGTGTTATGCAGAAATGAATGTGAAGAATTATGTAAGAAGTGTGTTATATAAAGGAAGAATACTATTGATGTTTTGGTAGCAACAGGAGGTATTCCCTCCTAGACAACCTTTCTTAGAGAATAATAATATTCTAGAAGTCAAAGGAATACCATTGAACAATTGAAGAACACCCTGGAAGAGAAGTCGACCCACAAGAAAAGATAAATGGGAAATAGAATTTCCCAAAAGAGAAGTCGGCCCTAGTTAAGTGAGAGAACAAGTATAAATAAGGTGACGCCTTGAGCATTATAATAATCATCACATCATCTCTTCTCCTAATGCACATTGCTTAGTTTTTTTGTGTAAGTTGCAATTGCAGTTTCCAGTCATGCCAATTTTGTGGTGCACTATCTAGCTCTTGGTGATTTCTCTTGTGCATTATCCTTAGAAGAGGTGCACCAGTATTGTGTGGTGACTCAACTACCCTCAATAAGGTTTGAGATAAGTTATTGTATCATTATCATTTTTCTCTATTGTATAGAGTTGGTTCATGGTTGGATTGTATTATTATAAAGAATGTATCTAATAAAGGTTGGTTGGGTTTTCCCCAGGTTTGGGATTTTCCCAAGATAAATATTTGTGTATTCTTGTGCTTGTTTATGCTTCTCATATTTTAAGTATATGGTATATGGTTGTTAAATGTAAAATAATATCTAAATACAATAGTAAATCTATTGTTCTAAAAATTTAAGAAAATCTAACATGGAATCATATTTGGTTACCTTCATAAAAGTTTAACCACTAGAAGGAAGACCGTACTTTGGATTTTCCGTTGCACCTTGCCGCTGCATAGTTTTTATTTTGTCAAGATCAATGAGAACTTATTTCAATGTCATTGGGACTATATATAGCTCAGATAAACCCGCTTAACCCTAGTGCACTCACTGCAATCTTGGATTACAGTTTGGTGAAGTTTGAAATTTTGGTATTTTTCAAATCTAAGGTTTCTATGAGTGAAAATGATTACTAATATAGGATGCATGGAGAAGAAAACTTCAGATCATGGTATCATATGATACTACTCATTCTAGAATAAAATGAGCTATTAGATCATGTCAAGCAAGTTCTCCCAGAACTAAAAGAAGAAGATGCCAAGGAAAAGTTCAAGAAGAATGAGATCAAGGCCAAGAGGATATTGACAAATTCAATCAAGGACCACTTGATTCCCAATGTATTAGAATTGAAGACACCAAAGGAGATATTTGATGCCTTATCAAGACTATATGAAAGTAAGAACACAAGCAAGAATCTAACCCTAGGGCATCAACTCATAAATGTGACGATGAATAAGTCAAATACAGTTTCCACCTACGTTATGAGAATTTCATAGATCAAGGGCCAACTAGAAACTATTGGAGATTCAGTGGATGATGCAGAGCTTGTGGCTACAACTCCTAATGGATTTCCTTCTTCTTGGGACAGATTTTTTCAAGGAATTTGTGAAATAAATAAAATACCCAAAATTGACAAGCTATGCATAGACTGTACCCAAGAAGAATCAAGATTGATATCCAAGTCGCATAAAACCAATGATGAAGAGAACCAAGCTCTTGCTTCTCATGTCAAGAAAAGGAAAGAGAGGAGAAATACCATCCAGAAGAAAACTAGAATATCATTTTGAGACCACAAGGAGGATGTATTTAAAATCATATGTTTCACTTTTAAGAAGTTGGGATATTTTTCTTATCAATGTCCTCAAGGGAAAGGGAAGAGAAAAAATCATACACATGCAAAAAATATGGAAGAGTCTACATCTCAGAAGAGGACAAATGAATCAAAATATGAATAATATTTATTTGTCTCATATCTCACAGGTACTATCATTGAAGGAAGTGATATTTGGCTCATCGACAGTGATGCTTCCAAGCACATGTACGAGTTCATAATTTCTCTTATAAGAATGAAAAAGAAGAGTTCATCCATTCAGGTAGAACTAGGGGATGATTCCAGGAATGCAATAAAATGAGTAGGAGAATCCTCCTACCAACTTAATTCAAGTAAATCCATTTCAATAAAAGATGTTTTGTTTGTACAAGGATTAAATAAGAATATTCTTTCTATTTCTTCTTTAGAAGATAAAAGCTTCAGAGTAGCATTTGTGCATGGCCAAGTCCTTTTATGGCCCAAGAGTTCAAGTATAGATTCATCTACTATGATTGGTGTCTAATAAGGAGGATTGTATAAATTGAAGGGGCACCTAGAACAAGCCCTTGTACACAATAGTGTTAGCTCTAGTGAGCTATGGTACCAAAGAATTTCTCACATAAATTACATACCCTTTCTAGTTTTGAGAAATATGGTTACATGTCTACCAGATATGTAGGTATAACATGATGTAGTATGCAAAGGATGCACACTTGGCAAGAATGTCAAGGGAATATTTTCAAGCAATGAAAATAGATCCAAAGGGATATTGGACATCATACATTCAGATGTATGTAGACATATGACAGATCCATCTCTAGGTAACTTTGTGTACTATGTAATTTTTATCGATGATTACTCATGTAAGACATGGATCTATTTCTTGAAAGAAAAAGATGAAGTTTTTAACAAGTTTCAATAATTCAAGGCTTTAGTAGAGAATCTCTCTGGTAGAAAGATTAAGATTTTGAGGTCAGATAATGGAGGTGAATACACCTCAAATGAATTTAAACACATTTTCATAGAAGAAATAATTAAGAGGGAGATAACAACTCCCTACAACCCCCAACAAAATGGGGTTGCAGAGAGAAAAAACAGATTGATTGTAGAAGAAGATAAAGTGATGATCCATGACCAGAAATTACCCATGCACCTATGTGCAGAAGCATCCAGTACAATTGTATATGTCCAGAGAAGAAGTCCTCATAATATATTGGGGAACAAGACACCAGAAGAAGTATTCATCAGAAATAAACCAAAAGTCAACCACTTGAGAATATTTGGTTGTCCAGTGTACATACATTTTCCCAAGGAAATGAGAATGAAGCTACAACCTTCAGAAAATAAGGGAACCTTTGTTGGATACAATGAGACTTTAAAGGCCTACAGAGTATACATCCCTAGATAGAGACATATTGATATTAGCATGGATTTTACATTTGATGTAGAAGAAACCTTCAGTAAATCTAGAGAGTATCACATGGATGAGGACAGAGAGGACCAAGAGGCTTCAAGGGATGCAATAATGATTGACTCTAATCCAGAAGAATACATTTCATAAAATCATAATGAGATGGTAGAGCTAGATATACATGTAGATACACCTAGAGAAATTACAATTACTAGGAAGAGACCAACATGGCTTTAGAACACTTTGTAGGAATCTAAAGGACATGCAACTCCCAGAGGCTCTTTTAGAGAGAGAAAGATACCATACAAGTTTTCCATCTATGTAGCATTGATGACTAAAATAATTGATTCAAAACCTTCCACTTTTGAGTAAGTTGCTAAGAAACAAGTGTGGAAGGATGCAATGATGGAAGAGTATCAGTCCATCATGAAGAATGATGTGTGGGAAGTGGTTCTGAGACCAAAAGGGAAGTCAGTGGTGAATCCCAAGCGGATTTAAAATATCAAGCATGTTGCAGATGGAATCATAGATAAGTACAAAATGAGATTTGTGGCTAGAGGATTCTCCCAAAAACAGGGAGAAGATTATGATGAGACATTTTCTCCAGTAGCAAAGTACACTTCCATCAGATCTATTATTTCTATTACTTCCATTATGGGATGGAAATTACACTAGATGGATGTCAATACTTCTTTCTTGAATGGTGTAATTGAAGAAGAATTGTACATAGAGTGATCTAAAAAGGATCTAGAGAAGGCTAAGAATAACTCAGAACTCATAGAGGCAACTCATAATGCTCAGAATGTCTCCAGCAGATAGAGAAAGGGAAAAAATTCAAAGTTCCCCAAAATTAGTGAAAATGGCATGATCATGAAGAGTGTGTCACAATATTTTTAACAGTGCAAATGACTTGTCAAACAGAGTTATGGTCTGAAATATGTTTGCGGTCAAAGTTGTGGTCAAACATTGCCAGTCAACAAGGGGAAACATCATCATCCGTATTGCTGACATCAGCAACTGACATGGCAGGGTGACATCATCATATGGGCTGTTGATGTCATCATGACATGTGGCAGCACCAGAGGATGCCACATGTCACTCGCTAATGGGATTTTCAGGGGTACATGTGGACCAGTAGAAAAGTGCCACATGGCACCTCCAGGCGACACCACGTGGCACCACTAAGGAAGCGCCATGTGTCATTTACAAAATTACAGGATGACGATGTCAGAAGATAGGTGGACTTATCATCGGGCGCCACGTGGCCCAATCAGTGGGTGACATGTGGCATCCCCAAAACGCCCAATATTAACATGTGAACGAATTTTGTTTTAAAAAAATGGTGGGTCCGCCAAATCTGGTGGACCATGCCAATTTTGACGACAAGTTGAAAGGACGTATAAAATTTGCTAAAGTTAGAAAGACCGTATATTGTAATATATATATATA
>JASDQU010310305.1:130644-148831 GCA_032191745.1 Picea mariana
TCACCCAGTAGTTGGCCGCTTTCCTGATCCGATCTATGTTTTTTTCCCTCAGCACTCGAATGCCCTGCTCTTCAGCTTCTCAACCCTTTTGAACCGCATTGATGTAATAAATTATTTCCACTACTTGGTGAGACTTCTCGTACCATCTTTCCACGTCCTTGTAGGTTTCTAGTTATGTAAGGGTGTCTTCTTGGAAGTCAGCTAACCCTGCAGTGAAAAGGTGTCGTTCATTCGTGAATTTGTCATAAGCATCTTGGAAATAACTTCTCAAAAACATTGTGGCTTGTGTGGAGTCCCGATAGTGTTCCTCCAAATGGTGCAGATTCTCCAACTCCTTTAGCACAATAGCCAGCTCCTTTTCATCTCTTCTTGCTCTATCCAAGGTGGCATTTGTGATAGCCATCCTTTCGCCAATAAGTTCAGACATCTTGGTGTGTTCTGTGTTGATCATATTTTCCTCTATGGTGATGAGAATCGAGCTATCCAACATAAGCCTTGTCTTATTAGTAGTTCTCTTCATGATGTCTTTTTTCTTTCGGTCATAGGTGATTGCTTGTATATCGGCGACCTCATCAACAGGTTCAGGATTTTTTTGTTGTCTCCAAGTTAGAGTATTTCCCAGGCTCCTGACTGTGTATATTTTCTCTATGATGGGATCGTGAACCTCTTCCATATGTCCCGATGGATCGACTTCATTTTTTTTCTCATTGACTAGTAAGGTATCGGCCAAAGCTGAGGAACCAGGGGCAGGTTTGGTACTTACTTGGAAATCAGCTGTTGAAATGTCGATTTCTTGTTATGGAATTTATTCTTCCCAGCATGTTGAGTGGCTTAGTGTCTAAGTCACTTTCAACCTCATGCTCTCCCTGTGGATGGCTCTGAATTGGTGCATCGGGACCCGGGGTAGATGCTCTCTCAGGTTCTTTCCCCTCTGTAATATGCATTGGCATCACCACGGATACCTCCAAACTCTCCTCATCATCATAGATGGTTATCAAGTTGAACAAGGGATTCGGTACACTTGTTCCTCTTGATGTCCTCTCTATCTCAGAATGGGTTGAAATTTCCCCTGTTGTACTCATCTGTGGTGGTATATATTCAGGGTTTTCTGACCGGTGATTTCTTCTAGTTGCATCGACTCTAGGCCACTTGGCTCTCCTCAGATTTTGATTGGGTCATCAACGGGAATCCTCATCATTTCTATCATATCAGGGTCATTTTTCAATTGATCTATGATTCTTTATGCCCCTTCCAACAAGAGTAATCCCCTTCTCTGTGCCTTTATGGTCTTTGTCGCTCTGATTTATTCCCTAGCTCTGATGGCCTCTTGAGTCGATTGCTCTATTATCTCCACCTATTCATCCATGCTCATGGCATTGAACTTGGTCATATTTGGGTAGGCCATTCTCTGTACTACCTCGTCCTAGTCCTAGGTGCACTCAGTGAAAATTTTGTCCTCAAACTTATCTTGAGTGTATGGCCAATAGGATGATACCTATGAAGCATGTTGGAGGACCAGGACTTTAGGGTCGTGCTTGTGGAATCGGCCTGTTGGGAATCTAAATTCAAGTTGGCTCAACCCTTCTTCTTTGGCTTGTGAAGTATCCTTTACCAGATAGAATGCCACATAGAAACCGTAGGGTATGAAAGCCTGCCTCTTGTCCTTGACTAATGTGGTGTTAAAACCCTGCAAGATAGTCTGATAGCAAATTTCTCCCACAAAGAGCCAGTCTTGGACGTTAGCGGGTAGGATATGTGGTGCTCTGGTGGCCCCGAACACCTTGATGTAGGTTGAGCGTTCATCTAAATACCAATGGCCTACCTTTCCTACCATTTTCTTGGATGTTGTGGATAATCTTGGGCATTCCTTCTTAAAAATAATAAAATGAATACGACAGATGAATTCATCGCAGATGAGTGTGTAAGATTTTGTATACATGTTCTCCCAAAGTATGTTGAAAGAAACATGAACAGGGAGATCTGTAAAATGCTAACTTATATTCATGTCAGAGAAGACATTTCTCATGAAGATAACATCAAGAAAGTACAAGGCCATGTGGAAAGCGGGTGCTTCCCCTTCTTTTGGCATATGATCCTACTGTACACAGGTTCTCAATTGTTTATAAATTATCGCTCCCTAGTTGAAGATGCTTTCGAAAATCGCCACTATGTATGCCAAGGGAATCCATGCTTCTGAAAACTTGGAGCAGTATTTCTCTCCATACAGTCGACAGATGAGAGCCATCAAATAGATGTATGGCTCCCTTAAGTTAACCATCCCATACCATCCATTGCTCTGGTTGGTAAACTTCTTGTCCTCCTTCCACCATGGGGCCATCAACTGGTTGGTGTCATGGAATTCATATAACTTCACCACGAAGTCTGTGTTTAGCCGCTCCTCTGGGTCTTTGAGTTTGTAGTACTTCTGGAACTCTATCGGGAGTAAAAATATGACACACCTATCATTCTCATTATTGATCAAGCACTTCTTCCCATATGTTTGGTTGATTAGCCATTTCATAACCTCTATGCAAGGGAAAATTGGGGTTCTTCTTGCCACCATGTGTAAATATGACTATCGGATGTTCAGGAACACCTAGTCATCGAGTGCCCTTACGTCTAGTTCGTTGTGTGGGATACACTTCGAGTATTCTTTCCGGTTGATTTTATTGAAAAGGTCCCCCCCACTGAGGGAGAATTGATTTGGACCCAGTTCTTTCTTATGTATCACCAAATACCATAGGTTGGACAAGGGCCTTCTTGGTGGATGTTTTAATGACAGGCTCCTCCTTGGGAGTGTACTCCAATTGCCTCATGGTCCCCGGAGAAGAACCTTCACATGTTTTAGCTTCTTTTATCTTGGGTTCTCTCGGTTAGCGTCTGGTGGTTGGATTTCTCGGTGGAATCTTACCTACATCTACAACATAGTTAGAAATTGTTTAAGAGATTCGATGTATATATAAACCATGACTAATGAATTGACAAACTTGAACACATACCTATGAAGCTTATTTAACCTAGTTTTGATAATATGAGGATTAGCACAGTCTCGAGATGCTTTCTTTGCTTCTTCGGATGCTTTGGAATTCAAGATTTTGCACAGAATGATTTTTTTCAAAACCATTCTAGAGATTTAAATAGGGATGAACTTACCTTGTCGCATCAACCATTCAATTCAGGTTATGAGTGTAGTTTCATAAAATATGTTGCCAGATCTTCAAAGACGTTTAAAATTAAATTGGATCATGGGTTGACAGCGTGGGCGCGGGTTGCAACATGGCCTGTCGATGATTTCAAATTGTGGTTGTTCAATCGGCGCATGAGGTAGCCACAAATATGTTATGAAGCATTAGTTTGTTTATTAAATGTCATAATCTGATCGTGTCTTATGCCGAAAACATCCCATCATTTCATTAGTCCAATTGGTGGGTAGGGGGTCGGGATTCTACTTCAAACACTTTTCGTTGATATCTTCTTACAAAAGCTCCAATGTCGATCGATCTTTCCATACAGAGCTGACATGGCAAAGCTGACTAGGAGGCGTGACTAGGACCCAAGGAACCTTAATATGACTCGGGATGAAACTAGGTCGTACGACCCCTTACATAATAAAGACACGTGGCATTCGAGACTGGTGACTTCATTTTCTCATGTTAATCAAAATCAGGACTTTTCTTTAAGCTATACGTTCTAAAACCCAATCCTATCTTGTTGACGCCCAAAAGTATCAAGGATCGGCGATCGGCGATAAACCTACCCAAGTGCTCTCAGATCGACTCTCTCGAAAAAGTCCCGATGTCGAAAGCACATTGGGGATCGATGATCAGTGATATGTTTGTCACAGACAAAATGATTTTTTAACCTTTCTAGATTTCCCTGACCCTGATAAAGCACATCAGTCATCAGCTATCGGTGATTTATTTACGTCCTTTGTTAATGTCTATCCTTCCTGTATTTTTATGATGTCGAAGGGGATCGACTATCTCTTGAAACTTCGTGTGGATAACTTACACAAACCAACTCTACCTTATGTTGATGCTGATAGGGATCGGTGTTTGGTGACTGTTGTAACTGTGTGGTCCATTTACATGCTTGTATTTTTGTCGATGTCGAACACAAGTGCATCATTCGTGATGTTAATTATCGATTCTTAATTGGAATGTCAAGTTCTTTTGGACACAAGGTTTATTTTAACAAGTTCAAACACTATTCGATCAATAAGAGTCATGAAAACAAAACAAAATAAACCACCCCCAAAAGTGAAATCCATTTAGAAAGTAAAAGAAAACAAGTGGTACCCCAAAAGCGATCAAATTTCATAAGGCTTTTAGGGTGTGTTGAGCACTCAACACCATCCTGCAGGTTTCTTTCTCAAACATTTTTTTTACCCTTGCATTGTCCATTTTTCTTATAGAAATAAAATTTCTGGCCAAACCTAGGATGTGGAAAACACTAGGGAGTGTTCTAATCCTTCCATCCATGATATTCAACTTGACTTTTTCTCGTCTTGTGATTTTGGTTGTCTTGTTATCACCTAGGAAAACATCATGTCCATCATACCTTTCATATTCTCAAAACCACTCCCTGTGAGGAGTCATATGAAAGGATGTACCTAAGTCAACCAACCATGCCTCATGATCTACATGTGTGCTTGAAGAAGCCAAGTACACATCCCCTCCTTCTTCCATGCAGGTTTTTGTTTCTTTAGAAAGAGCATCTTCATATCCCTTCCCTCTCTCAACACTTTTGGATCTACATTTCTTCTTGAAGTGCCCTTCTTTTCCACGTCTCCAACATACCTTTATAAACTTTCTTGGAGATTTATATCTTCCTTTATATTTATATCTCCCACTTGAAGACTTAGATATATTTCGTTCTTGGGAGTATCATCTTGCAAATAATACATTTGTGCTTTGTATTTCTATATTTTTTTGCCTCATATCCTTTGACAACAAGGCTGAGACCACATCATCGAAACTTAAAGTAGTTGTACTACTACCAATAGCCATAACCAGACTATCCCATGAGTCTGGTAAAGAGAACAATAAGCTGATAGACTTATCTTCACCAGAAATATTAATATCAATAGATAATAGCTAACTTACCACAATATTGAATGTGTTCATATGCTCTGTCACCGAGTCTCGATATTTCATCCTAAGCTTGTACAACTTCTTTCACAAGAATAATTTATTTACTAGGGACTTTGACTGATACAAACCCCCTAACTTATCCCATATTTCCTTGGTTGTAGCTTCCCATGACACATTCAGTAATATTGAATCTAAGAGACACAACCAGATTGTTCTCTTCGCCTTCTAATTCAAATTTTCCTAGTATTTTGTTGACGTTCCTGCATGTTCAATACTTGGATCCATAATGATCCATTGAGCTTTTTCCACCAACATATCTTCCATATTGAGCTTCCAAAAATCAAATTTTTCCCATTAAATTTCTCGATCTCTATTTTTGAATTGCTCGTCATTTCTCTTCACTTGGAGAATTGATACCGTAGACCCACTGTAACAAGGATTATCACGGACCCAAGCCAAACCCTTAGCCACAAATGCATCCCCTTGAATCCAATAACAATTATGACAAAAAATTTATATGTTAACCTTGTACAGTTAACTACTGCAAACATATTCTTAATAAGAACAAAAAATATTCAATGGCACACACACACACATTACATAGATATTTTACCCTGGAAATTCAAACAGAGAAAACCAAAAACTTGTTTAGAGTTGCACCTCTTCTATTCATCATGTGTCTTCATTGTTTACAATACAATATATACATAGGATCATGCAGCATCCAAACCCTTAATCCATTGTCCTGGATTAGTCAACAACCTTAATTCCTTAACCGAAATTAGAAAAATCATCGACAAAAACCATGTGTCGAAAAATGCCAAAAAGAGACACAAAAAAACACCAAAAATAGACATAAAAAATACCATTTTTTTCATGGGTTTCATCCCCAAACCCCCTACCCATATGAGTCTCCCATATCAGTGTATATTACATGGGACCGATCTTGCAAAGAATATAATGCATACCCAACATCAATACCCAAGTAGAGGTGTAGTTCTCGAGAAATGAATCAAGGTGTAAGTATGGGTGAATGATATGACATGGGGTTTACTTCATGGTCATGGTGTCATTATCCTGCAAGGCCACATGTGAGGTTCATATCCATGATGAGTATAATTATAGAGGGAACACTTGGTGCATTGAGCTACCCTTTCCTTTGCACTATTTCTTTCCACCCCTATATCCCCTTTTGATATTCATGTATTTCTTTGCAAGCCCCCTTTTAGGTTTATGCATTTAGGTTTATGCGTTTATGAATAACGACTAATAAAAACAAAAATTCAATAAAATAATGAAGTATGTAATAAAATACGAAATAACCATATCCCAATAGTTCTCAAAGTGAGAAGAAATCACCAAAGCTTATATTAATACCAGCTCTGAGTTATAACTGACAATGTCACTTTCAAGTCCTTGTGAGGGCCTAGACTAGGGAAACTCTTGGAAGTCCAAAATGTAATTAGAACTCATACATGGACAACTAATGTCAAAAGAAAATATCAAAATGCAAGACCAGTCTAAATAATTTCAAGTTACATGTGCGTCATCTTTTTGAACTCTGCAAAACTCGCATTAACTGGCATTGAATGATTTCAGAACTTCTAATTAAGCCAAAAAAACTTCGAGAAAATAAATAACCTTGGAGCATATCACCGATCAATGTATCCTAGTCTTTTTTTTGCCACCTTCTAAACAACCCTGATGTCAACAAGATAGTTCATCTCTCATGAAATCTCATAATGGAATCAATAGATGAATATCTCACTCAGAACTTAGGCCTACCTTATCAATAGTCTCATTTTCTTCACCCTTTCTTTGTTGAACTCCCCCCTTACATTTATATCTTCTTTGAAGTAGTTAGGTAGTTCAACCACTTTGTTTTTAGATTTAATAAACTTTTATTTTAAGAAATGAAATCTTAATTTAAGATAATGGTCATTAAAATGCTTTTTGTATTTTAACTAATAATAGGTGGGGTCCCACTATATCCCCATATCTTTATTTTACATAATTTCTCTTGTAGCTCCCAAAATGACTTGAATATACACATATTCAACAATAGAAAATAAATCAAGCAAAGGAATTCATCAAAATAATCCCATGTCAACAAACACTTGTACCTCCTCATATATCAAAATAATATGATATTTTTAAGTTTTCAAAAATAAATATCATATGTTGGTTGTTTGTCCCAAAATAAAGTATCACATGTCAAAGAAAAAATAATAAACATTGCCATAACATAGGTTAAAAGAGATGAGGGTATTTCTTCTTAAAATAAAATTATCTTTCTTTCCTGCCTTCAAACTCATCTAGTTTAATATTTTGTATGTCCTCAATAAAATCCTTTTTCTCTTCATACTTAACTCTAGATGCATGTCACTGAAGGTAATTTCCCTCTTACCACGTTCTTCCTTTGTTGAATTTTTCTTTGAGTGTACAAATGATGACTGGGATGTATCGATGCTAGGGGTAACAACATGCCTCTTCCCTTTATCAATTTTAATTTCATCAGAGGGAACTCTATGTTTCCTAGGAGGAGAACATGTTAGGGAAGTAGTCGATGCAAAAAAAGGCATTATGTGATGAGGAAGAGGGGCATCTCTGGGACTGACAGGCCACTAAGCGATACTATAAGGAGGATTCACTAGACTTTTATCCCAACAATCATTTGCAGTTTGAATAGGAGGCTCGAGAATGTCCATGATACTAGGGTGAGGATACAAAGGTGCACTAGGGGAAGTTGGGGGTTGAGGAAATGTTCGTTGTACGCCAAGGTTTAGGTAACCAGTTTTAACTAGCAGGTTGAACTCATCTGATTGTGCATAAAAATGAATAGAGAATCTTATCCTCTTGTGTATTTGTTTCTACCAAAACATGTTATTAATTTTTCCTCTTCTTCCTCTGTTACCTTTATTATTCCCCTTGCTTCCCCTACTGAAGAAGCTCATCTATTTCTATTTCCATTTGAATCGTTCAAAGATATTTTATGTATAATACAAGACACATGATGATAAACATTCATTACAATACTTGTTGAATATGACTTAATATGGCTTTGTATATAGCATGATAAATCAAGTATAAAAGGGAAAACTGAACAAGGAATAATGTATAAAAAGGGAAGAACACCCAAACTCATTCATCACCAATCTTCTTCACTTCCAATTTCCTTAGTCAATCTGAAACTTCAATCCTCTTGAATGCTTCTTTGTATATGAAAAACTCAATATATATTTTAAACATGAACATGGATAAAATGAAAAACATATGAAAATGAAATTATGAATGGGTGGGACAAATGATAGAGGGAATATGCTTATAAAAAGTGATAAATAATGAGGTGATAAGGTGAAAATGTTCATGTAAAAACCATTTATGATTTAACTTAGCCATTTAACTCCACTATATGCCTTTTAAATTTGTACACATTGTCAAAATGAACCCACTTTATATATGAAAATATCAACCAATGAACTGAAGTAATTATAATGACTAGGGTCGAGTAAAAACTTCCACGTCATTCCCTATAACATCCATTATGCTTACAATCTATAAATTATGCAATATAAATCCATACATTTACCAATACTCAAGTAAAATATCCTCAAAAACTTATGTGATGACTTACAGTTTACCAAACTGTGGATTTTTAAATATAATAAAAATAGGGTGAGTTGTTACATAATGAATAGAGTATGAGAGAGGGAAAAACCGATCCCAACAATTTTTTTATCAAGTCACCCAAACATGATGTAAAACATTGACAAAGTCTAGGAGGAATTTTCACAATGGCCACGTTGACTATGTATATTGGATCCACAATAATGAGAAATATTTTAAAGGGTAACAACATATTTAAACTTTGTTTATTGTTTTTTCAACAAAGGAAAATAAATCGGGAATGAAAATGACTATAGGCAAGCTAATATGTAAATATTTTGCATAAGTATAACCATGGTTTTCAACTTTTATATTTTTAAGACAAATTTTTATACTGAACCCAGGTCGCATTCATTCGCCAAAAGAATGGTCATCATTATAGGTTTAACAAAACACCCTCTTTCGCTTGCTATCATCTCATTTCTGCGGTCAAACCATTCCCATGATGCGAAAGAAAACATGGAAAGTGATAAAAGTGTAATGATGACAGTGAAAATAAATCCAACACAATTCTTGAAAACACAAATAATATCAACCAATCATACATCCTTTTAACCAGTTGTTCCAACGAAAAAAAAAAATAGTTGTATTATTTCATCGTAGATTTATTTTCATATATGTTAGTGAGTATAAATTTACAAAGTCAAAACAATTTGTTTTGTTTCTAATTGAGTCTTGTAGTCATGTACCGGTATCTTAAAGATCATGTGTCAAGGTTCGATGGTATTTCTATCAATGTAATATCGATGAGGTGATGGGGCATGTGGAGATATCCTGGTCATTTTTGTGATTATTTTTCTATCCTCGGAATTACCTATGGCCTTATAGCTACAACAATAGCAAATACACTATCACATATTGATAGAGAGAGAGAGAGAGAGAGTTCATAGAGGAAATTGTTGAAACAGGGATTTCGCAACAAAATTCCTAGTTGCAGTGAAATGTTATTTTCATCATAACTTTAAGAATACAAAGTGAGTTTTTCCCAATTTGTTTTTGGAGAGGAATCATAGTGTCATTAATTTTCTAACAAAAATCATCCCAAGCCAGTTCTCCATTTGGGATAAAAGGAGAAATTACCAGTCGTTGTGAAATCTCCTAGTTGTTGCGAAATTTCCTATCACTTGATGTTTTTGCAGTCAACTTCAAGTGCATATTCCAAGCATATACTAATTGATATAAAAAAAATGAAAGAGGTTTTTTTAACCAACGAGTTCATATACAAAAACCTCTCTCATTTTTTTCACAGGTGTCATGGTTTGGAATATTTGAAGGGGTATTTACAGCCTATTTTTACATATTTTCGCCTAATTTAATTAGTTAAAAACTAAACCCTAAAAAATAGGAGTTAGTTTGTAACTCCTTCTTGAATGTGAAACCCTAACTATTTTTACCTGATTGAGTTAGATTGAAATGTAATTCTATATATTTTTAAGGAAAGAAGGAGAAAAGGGTTGGAGACTTGAGGAAAAGACTCTTTGGTTGTTGTATATATTTTTGTTGTTAATGAAAGCTTTCAAGTTCAAGGACTTGACTATTATCTCTGAGATTCTTGTGCTAGTAATCTGTAGTTTGTTCTTCCTTGTGAATGTTTCCTATCTTTGTTGATAATGATGTTTTCTCTTCTGTTTTGAATGGATGATTATAGGTAAACAATTCATCTTTGATGCTCTTTATCTCACATTCAACTTTCTATCTTAATCTTCTCGTATTGTAACATAACTCATCCACTGCTTGGTGCTTTTTTATAATTGATGTGTTATTTTCTTCTCACCACCATACTACAATAGCTATGATGACTAACAGATTGTTATCTACCTAGCATGTGAAGTACATTTATTCATATCAACCAGTTTTGAAATATTTGATTTGACCTATCTTTATTATGACTCCATGCCCAATGGGTGTTTATCTCAACCCTACCACCATCTTTTCAAACCTCACTCAACTGAAGATCTAGTCATTGTGCTTATTAAATAACAACCCTTTTTTGTGGTTGAGTTATAAGAGAGATCCCTCTCTCAGTTGGAAGGGATAGCTTCCAATAGGCAAGTTGGTTTGTGGTTACCTATGGGTTTTCCTCTTACATCCAAGGAAAATTACAGAGTGGTAACATTTTGGCGCCATTGTTGGGGAACGAAGGTGAATTTTTTCTAGGGAAATAATGACAAAGTTTCAAGATCTTAGTCCTGAGGGTAAACAGAGAATCAAGCACGAAGGTTGGTTGTATATTTTACCTCGGTGACTCCATTTTCAGAAGAATTCATATTTCAGAGTATCGATGACAACTCCATTGTCAGAATGATTCATTGCTTAAGGGATCTACTAGTGACTCCACTGTACTATGAGGGACTCAGATGTTTCTTCTATCATTGCAAGGTATTCATGCTTGTAATTTTAAGAAATTTATGGTTTCCCTAATCCATTACCCAAGGATGAATATTTTTTAAGGAACGGTCCAAAATTTAGTGGAGAGGATTTGAGTTTGGCCTTGAAACATATCACATATTTCTGTGACTTTATTGATCTTCTTAGAATCAAGAATGAAGATGTATTTATTAGATTGTTTTATGATTCATTCCAAGGAAAATGTAGAAGTTGGGCTGAAGGTTTCCATATTAGGTCCATTAGATCTTTTTCATCTTTTTTTCTCATCTTTCTGGAAACATGGATGGAAAAAAAAAAAGAGTTTGTGGCAGCCCATGTTTCGATTCAAGGTTTTAAATAATGAAATGATATGTACACCAATAATGAAGTGGATGAAAACTTTTCTTCATTTTTGTCTTATTATTTAAAGTCATGCAAATGTAGCTCGGAAGATAAAATCCAATTTTTAGATGAGTTTGCCAAGGACAATGAAAAAGAGATTGAAGCTTTAGAAGATCATGAAATATCCCAAATTATTCCATTACAGGGTATTTCTTTTGAAGTTTCATTTCAGCAGAAGCAAAAAGACACATTGCTACCTTTTCCCTTTGATATTTAAAATAAACAAACAAAACATGGATTCTATGATTTGTATGATCTTGTAGTTGATTATATGGAGGAATTTTTCAGTCTAAACTCTCAATCATGTTTTCACTATGAATACCAGATCCATCATCAGTTTCCTTTTCCATTATAGTGTCCAGTTTTGATTTTGTTCAAGTATGGTCAAGGAGTAAAATTACTTGAGCAACTTCTTGATTGGTTGCATTGACATTTTTGTATCACTTGATTGAGCAGTAATTTTCAACAACTTAGAGTAGGATGATGTATATAAATAATTTTTCCAAATCAACATCTCTTTTCAATTTTTAGTATGCAGTAATTTTAGTTTGATTTGCAGCAGTGTACATATTAGTTTGAAAGTTGTGAGGTATATGGCTTGGTAGTAGCCCAATGGATAAGGAATTGGATATGAGGTTCTTTGCTACCTCACAGGGGGGATAGCATCCCCATTGGAGCCTATGTTAGTGATTATAAATTTACAAAGTCAAAACAATTTCTTTTGTTGCTAATTGAGTATTGTAGTCATGTCTTGGTCTCTTAAAGATCACGTGTCAAGGTTCAATGGTATTTCTATCAATGTAATATTGATGAGGCAATGCGACATGTGGAGCACTCCTAGTCATTTTTGTGATTATTTTTATATCCTTGGAATTACCCATGGCCTTATAGCTGCAACAATGGCAAATAAACTATCACATATTGACACACACACAGAGAGAGAGAGAGAGAGAGAGAGTTCACAAAGGAAACTGTTGAAACAAAGATTTCGCGGCAAATTTCCAAGTTGTTGTGAAATGTTATTTTCATCATAATTTTAAGAAGACAAATTGGGTTTTTCCTAGTGTTTTTGTTGAGAGGAATCATAGTTTCATTAATTTTATGACAAATAATCAGCCCAACCCAGTTCTCCATTTGGGATAAAATGAGAAATTACTAGTTGATGTGAAATCTCCTAGTTGCTGGGAAATTTCTTGTAGCTGACTATTTTTGTAGTCAACTTCAAGTGCATATTCCGAGCAGATGGTGATCTATATCAAAAAACTGAAAGAGGTTTTTATCAAGAACAGGTTCATATACAAAAACCTCTCTCATTGTTTGCACAGGTGTCATGGTTTGGGATATTTTAAGGGATATTTATATCATATTTTTACATATTTTTGCCTAATTCAATTAGTTAAAAACTAAACCCTAAAAAATAGGAGATAGTTTGTAACTCCTTCTTGAATGTGAAACCCTAACTATTTCAATTTGATTGAGTTAGATTGAAATGTGATTATATATATTGTGAAGGAAAGAAGGAGAAAAGGATTGGAGGCTTGAGGAAAAGTGATGGGTGTTCTATATGCACTAAAAACACAGTAAAAACCCTTAATTAAATTGTCAAACCAGGGTAAGTAAACTTAGAGTTGTAGAAAAATATATTCCAAAGGTAGGAGGCTAGTAGGAGTATGGTCTAACTAAGGAAGGAAGCTATCTAAGGCTAATCTACTCAAGCAAAGCTTATCTAATGAGAAAACCCTACTAAGCAAAATGAAACTAGATAACCTAAGTACTTTTGGGCCAAGGGTCAATGGATAGTCCTAAGAAAGCAAATGAAAACTCTATGTAAAGCAAACTAGTTTAACAATAAGCAAAAGCAAACTACTAAGCATAATAAGCAAATGACAAAAGCAAAATTTTTTAACTTGCCAACCTACATTCAATGAGAAACTACCCTATGAAAGCAAATAAATAAGAAAGTAAGCAAAAGCACATATCTAAACTATTAAAGCAAATAGACAATTAAGAAAAAACACCTAACTAACCTACTAAATCAAAAGACAAGTAAGCAAAGGAAAATAACTACTGCAAGCAATCAAAGTAAAACTTCTCATTAAACAACTGTCTAGCCTAAGAGGCAAGTGAACTAAATGCTTAATGCAAACTATTTCTAATGCGTGAAAGGAAATCTAAGAGGCAACTAGACTAAATGCTCAATGCAATGCATGAAAGGAAATCTATTCTATTGAAAGCAAGAAAGATTAACAACTAATTCTTAATCTATGATAAGCAAACTACTCTCTAATCTATCAAAGCAAAGTCTATCTATCCTATAGCAGCAACTAAGACTATTTCCTAAGCTATAAAAGCAAGAAACTATATCTATGAAAGCAGGAAAACTATTCTTTAACCTATGACAATTCAAATATAATGTTGGTGGTTGTGTGAATGTCTTCAATGTCGGATAATATCTCAATGGAATTTGACAACAAAGGACAATTCCAATGGTATAAGCTCAATACTAATCTCAATGGAAAAATGAAAGGTATGGATTAAACAATCCAATGAAAACTTAGCCATGAAAAGAATAATGTTAAATACCTTGCATATTCATGTACAAACCATGAACAACATAATGAGATCATCATTATTTAACTAAGAAATTTAATTGCATTTTAATTCTAGGAAACGAAATTGCATAAAACAAAACTATACTATGTCTACTCTAACCATTCAAACTGCAATAAAGAAATAACTAAAAACAGAAATTAAACTATGGCATTGCAAAGTAAATTAACAATCTATATTAACAAACAACTAATTAAATGAGATCTATATAAAACTGAAATAAGCAAGCTATAATAAAAAATTGGAATTAACTCTATCCATCCATCAATCCTTGTCAAAGAAAACCCAAATCAAACTTTGTTCTATTCTAGTTAAACTCGGTTTTAAACTAGACTATAAAATCATAAATCAAGCATGATCTAACATCTAAATGCACATGGAGTTAGTATAGAGAGAGAGATACTTGCAAGTCTTTTCCTAGTCTATAAAATCAATGCATGCTAATATGTATCAACATCTAACCTGCAAAACAATTAAAACAATTAAGCTACAACAAACTAGTTAGCATAATAAAAACATACATGTACAGGAAAATAAAAAGAGTAATTAAATTAAGAAATGCATAAATAAACATGAAGACAGTTACCAGACTGTTGGTGGGCCCCCCAGCAAGTCTTGGTCACTCTCTAAAAGCACACCACGAACTCAGCAGGCCAAATTCACCATAAAAATCCAAAAACGTAGTTCTGGCATAATTTTGGCAATGTAAGAACTCAAAAATAGAGTAAAATGAGTTTGTCTCCAATACAATGGTTCTTCTACTTGCTTAACAATCTTATGAACATCCTAGCAGTATTTATAAGCTTACAAACCAAGTGGTCGACCACAGGAGGGTCGAACCACTTCTAATTTCAGCAAAATACAATAAATGATGCCCTAACTGACAAAACAAAGAAAGCCAATAATTGCCCTCTTTGGACAACTAAAACTGAGTTGTCTGGAGTTCAGTAGCTAGAGGGGGCGATCATGAACAAAACCCATGTTCTGGATTCGCCCAACACTGGCCGCCAATTCCATAACCGCCAACTCACCTTCCATTTTTGTGCAATACGGAGTGTTGGACAGAGTGTCGGATCGAGTGTCGGAATGAGTGTCGGATCGAGTGCTGGATCAAGTGTTGAAACTAGAAAAATAGTGTGTTTTTCCCCTGTAACGCCAAAAAAACGTGAATTAGCTCTTAGAAATCATAAAACATGATGAATTATACTTGATTCAATTATCAAACATGAATTACATGTACCTTATGGGGATCATACCATTCTATCATGAAATTCTTCAAAAATATCCTTTAGAAGATGAAAAATGCATATGTACCTGTGGAAAAAATGTATAATAATTGTCATGAAAGTGATCATATCTCAGGCCCAACATTACCCCCGCACTTACGATTTTGCAGGTCCCACTGCAAACAAAAAGAATTTACCCCTCGTGACTAGGCTTGTTGAGGAGGATTAGCTTTGAAAGCCTCTCCTTCTTGCTATGTAGACTTAGCCTTGTGCCTCTTGTGTTTCTTTAATTGTGCTCTTAGGTTGCGGTTATATTTAGTCATTTCATCAACCAACCGCTGAAGGGAGTTGACCTTTTCCTGAAGGATTGCATTGTCATGATGAAGGTGTACATATACTGTCTTCCTCTCTTCCAACTGTTGGAAAAGCTGATGGTTTTCTTTTTGTAGCTGCTCTATGGTTGGGACAGAATCGGTGATCTCTGAGGAAGGCTTAGATCCTTTGAGGGATGTGGACAATCTATTAGTTTTAGAATCTAGATTGGGCATGGGTGAAGTAGGAGTGATGGGAGATCGGTAAGGTGAGGTAGGTTCTGATTTTGTTTTCCATAGTGGCTCTAATCCATCAGAAGAAACTTCCCTAAGTTGCTTATGAGAGCTCTCAAGGTCGGAGGAGACTTGGATGGGATCCGAAGCAGGTGGAGGTTTTGCATAAGGCTTGATTCTTGTGTTCCGGGTACTCTTCCAAAAGGGTCCCTTACCAAATCGATTGGCTCCCCTCTTGTTTGTGGGAATGATGGGAAAATCTTGTTGCATTACTTCTTGAAGCTTTTTAGGTGTAGGATCAAGAGAGAGTGAAGGTATTGGGGGGTCAACAATGGGCTTCTTTTGGTCTTTGCTCTTGGTCTTTTTATCCGATGAAGAAGTATGGATATCAACAAGCTTTTGGTATTGTTCCGGCAAAGAGAGAGTTTGTACAAGGGAGTTTGGGGTTCTTGGAGAGCGAGGCTTGGATGGAGAGATAGTTTTTAGGCTAAGTGGATTTTTTCTGGTCTTAACTGTCAAGTGAGGGTTTGCAAATTGGTAGATAAAGGCATCCCAATTTTTCCCTTGTTTCTCTAACTCAGCTAGAACAAGGAGCTTGATCAAGCCATGGTGGAAGAGACTGTTGTGGGGATTAGTCACATTTTTCCTCACTTGAGAGGACATCTTCTCCAAGCTTTTGAGAAAATAGAAGGGGAAGTTCAAGATTTTTTTGAATAGAAAATGAGCCAACAATCTAAAATGACAAGCTTTGAAAGTAAAGTATATACCTTCACATGTAATTAACCTTGTGATGACGATGATGGGATTGACCAATTCTACCTTTATCCACTCCTTAGCATACCCTTTTTCTCCTGAAATTCTCTCGAATTCGAGCTTAAACACCTTGTTGTAACTTGAGCGCGGCAATTGGTGGTTTTTGAAACATCTATCTCCCATTCTTGGGAGCTTTGTTACAGCAGCAATGGACTCTTATATGAATTCAAAGATGAGAGACCCTACATGTGTTGTCTTACCATCAAAACCAACTACAAATTGCATAGAGAGGCCGTCATCATGGCCCTACAAGCTAGACAAAAATGGCCCCCAGCCAGCGCGCAAAAATACTTCTCTGCACTGTGAAAATTTGGGAATGGCAAACAAGTCTTCATACAATGAGGGTTCGTATATCCTGGGAATTGTGATAGAGGTGGAATTCCCTAAGAAAGGAAGAAATCGAGCCAAGCAGTGGCATGGATTTAGCATAGGCCGAATGCATTTTTGGACAGAGGATGAGCTGGCAGAGGTTGGGCACGATTTCTTAACGCAGAGGAGAGCAATTGGCAAGGGAAAATGGAGATAATGGTTGCCCGGCCCGATTTTGGATGCATCTATAGTGGATTAGGTTACCCACATGTGCGCAAGAGCTGCCATGTGTGGAGAATTCAAATTTGAAGGCTCAATTTTTGGGCAGTGTAATGGTGCGTATTTAGATCAATGTCCAAGTCTTTTGACTTGGACATTTGATCATAACCATATGAAGCGTATTTTAATCAATGCCTGCAACCAATATAATTGAATAGAATTGAATTCTGGTTAAGTGGAATCTAGGACAGTAACTAGTATTCAATTCACATGGCACCTCATTTGACACCTCATACGACACTTCATCCGGTACCTCATACGGTACTTCATCTGGTACCTCTATGTTAAGTGCATTTTAACCTCTTATAATGGATAGCCTGCAACTTTGAAGTGTTTTTGACAATCACAGTAGTTAATGAGCAGAGGCAAGATGCTCCATGCTCACTCATTCTTCTTGCATATGACATATAATGTCAAAAAAACCTATAATGAACAAGTGATAGCAAGCATAAAATGTATTGTCAAACCTACAATATGCAGCTTGTAATGAAACGATAAACCGATAAAGAGTGGTATGTTAAGTATGTGTTCAGTAATTTATAGCACACAAGAGTTTAAGAATTTCAAAAATAACATGACTATCACTGTAATAACCTGTATCATAGAAATAATACAAAAATTCTTGCAAAGATCTACTTCTCTAGGCAATGATCATTTGTCAGCTCATGAACCGCTCCCCCACACCTAAGTATTGTGACACCTCACAATCAAAAGTATAGGAAACTAGTCAGTATCCCCCAATAGCCGAAGATTTATAGTATGTCAAGTGTAAAGATAAAATTTCACAGCTTGGTCTGATGAGACAGTTAGAAGATGGCCCCACCTATAGGATAAGAGATCCTATATATAGATAAGAAGAGGTGGGCAAGAGAGTTTC
>JASDQU010310306.1:2668-33042 GCA_032191745.1 Picea mariana
CCTAGTTCCTTGCCCACTCTGTGGACGCTCAGTCCCCCTTCACTCATTCATCGTGGTCGGTCTGCACCTGGCGGTGTTTATATTTTATTAAATATTCTGCATACATACAAGTACAACAACAGGCTCCTAGCCTTCAAACACTTAGGCTTCCTGGCCTAACAACCACATAAGCCTTCCATCTTATACAAAACTTGACTCACCAGCATATAGAACACATTTACAATTCATTGCATATATCATGATCTGTAACAGGGCTCGGCCTTGGGGACACTACACATTTAGTGATAGATATCCTCCTATATAAAACACCTGTAAAATATACATTACAATTATCATAGACCATCTAAGTGTAACCATTATAGGTGATATTTGTGCTTCTCAAAAGCTGAAGCACCCATTTCACTACAACACCTGAATCTGTCGCATATTTGACAACATCATTAACATGTGAAACATCTGGTCTTAACCATTTCATCACATACAAAAAACCTCCTACTGAACTTACATGAGACATAACCTTTTCTTGTTTATAGATAGGCCCTATTCTTGAAAAGAACTTATAATGGAAAGCAAGAGGGATACAAACAAGTTTTACAATGTTCATACTGAACTCCAACCACAACTTATCATTACCATCTCTATGTACTTCCATGCCCATAATTTTTTTTTATGCTCCTTGATCGCTCATCTGAATTGTCCTGTCCACCCGAGTCAATTTCTTACTGATTTTATCCATGCTTCAACTTGCATCATGCATATTATCAACAAAGAACATCAAGACTGTGAATGTACTCTAAACCATATAGTCATTCCTACCATTTGAAAAATTATGACTGACTATGAAGGATTCAAACATCTTGTATATTTGCCTAGGTACCATTAGGCCATACAATGAATTATTTAGCATGGAAAAACATTTACGGTTGCGTTCTTGAATCAACCCTTTTGGTTGTTCCATACATACAATATCTCTATCAATGATGACCTTGTGATAAGTACGATCCCACACACAACATCTCTTTATACCATCATCATAACTTCCAGAGATATAAAACAAGCAAGAATTCATAAACAAAGATTTTAAGTCTGGAAATGATTTACCACTTACCAATACCTGCAATTATTTCTTTCTCTTATGACCTTGATGCTTCTGCCATAAACAAGAAGATATATTTGTCACTTCAGATGTTACTTCAGTACTTCCTTCCATCTTATAAAGGTTCTCAACTTTTGTTGCCTTCATCACTACTAAATTCTCTTTCGACAATGTGAGTGCTCCACCTTGACCTGTATACTTATATCCACGAGAATCCAACACTCCTAATGGAATCAAATTTGATTTAATCTTAGGTACATATCTAACATCCATTAATTCCCTAACAATACCATCGAACATCTTGATTCTAACACTACCATCCCCAACAATTTTACAGTGAATACCATTTCCCATAAACACTACACCCTCATCAACATATTGGTAAGAAATGAACCAATTTCTATGTGAGAACATGTGGTGGGAATTTAAATGCCATTCTTCTTGATATTGTAAATTACCAAAAATGGATAAAACTTGATCAATTATACTTGAATTTGTTACAGCCAAATTTTCTTCCTTCGTAGAGTTTTCCTCAGATTCCGTTCTCTTTCAAAAATCTTTATTGAGATGTCTAGTTTTTCCACAGTACCAACATTTCGCTTTACGTTTTCTGTGTATTGACTAAGATTGAGAAAAAATTCTCTCATTCTGCTCTTTAGTTCGATCTCTGATCGGCATCGCCTCTGAAGTTGAGGTTTCTTTACTAGATTTTCTCGTCATCTCCTCAGCCAACAAAGTTCCCACAAAAGAGTCACAATCTAAAAATTTTGTTGAGATAAAGCTAATAGAGGTGACTAGATTATCCCAAGACTCAGGCAACAAACACAATAATGTAATAACCTTATCACTATCTTTGAATTTAACTTCCATACTAGTCAATTGAACTATAGGGGTATTGAAAGTATTTAAATGGTCAGCAACTTTTGTACCTTCTTTCATCTGCAAACTATACAATTGTCTCCTCAAGTAGATTCTCCTCATCAAGAACTCCGTCATATATAGACTTTCCAATTTTGTCTACAAACCGGATGCTGTCTTCTCCGAGACAATATTGAACAGAACATCGTCGGCCAAACACAGGCGTATGGCACTCAGTGTTGTTGCATCCATCTCATCACAGTCATCATCTATTATGGTGG
Source organism: Picea mariana (assembly GCA_032191745.1). NCBI lineage: Eukaryota > Viridiplantae > Streptophyta > Pinopsida > Pinales > Pinaceae > Picea > Picea mariana. The sequence continues at coordinate 4,904 of JASDQU010310306.1, forward strand.
TGGGTTGCTTTGTTTTTCCCAAAATCATATTCACCACTTGTTGCACGAGTAGATCGTGCATCTTAAGTTTCCATAGCTCAAAGTTGTTTTTACCGCTGAACTTTTCAACTTCAAATTTCAAACTCTGCATCTTAGCCATTTGCGCTAAAAATATCCTAATGTAAATCACTACTTATATTAATCAAAGTCTTTTGAAAAATAACGTGGAGGAATAATCTTCCTTAATATTGAAGAATAATTTAAAAAGATTTAATTCAAAAAAACTCTTTTAATAATATAAAAAGATTTAATAAAAAAATATTTTATAAAGAAAAAAATTTACTTTTTAAAACATCCACATTTTAAATTCTTCCACCCTTTTATAAAAAAACATATTCCCTTATGCACCCACGTGACTTGCAATGTTCACGTATTATGCATGCACTCCTCCACCTTTGTTTTATGCATAGAATATAATATTCTAATTATTGTAATTGCACATACCTTTCATACTTCGATTTATACCATGCACCTCCAGATACAACTTTGATTTATACCACTAAGTCGTCGCTGCACCTCTCGCACACTTGAGTGAGGAGTCGCCGCACCTCTTGTTCAGCTGTAGTGCGGGTATTTCAAAGAGCCTATACACTGTACCTTATAACGGGACCACGGAAATTCCAGTCTTTTAAATGCGCGTGAAGTTTCACTAGTATGTCGCCACACCCATTCAGAGGAGGGACATGCAGCGATATAGAAATCGACGCACGCTCAGACAGATTTCACTTCTGCCTCTTCTGAGAATTCATTGCTCTTTCAATCAGCTCTGATATCACTTGTTAGAATTGTAAACGTGAAAAACACAATTCACAATGATAATTTATAATGACACACATATAATAGACATAGGGATTTCACGTGGTTCAACCAAACGTTGGGCTACGTCCATCAAGCATAGTCATCGATTGTCTTATTATTCAGATCATGGAGATTACATCAGATCACTAACACTTAGTCATTTTTGTCTCTACGGGCTTACATGAATTTATACATTCACACAAGAAACTGAATATTAAACGCAATCCCTATCCATATTCTAACTTGATTTATTTGATTATAACCAATGCAGAATAATAAGATCCAGATCTATAATTAAAGGAATTTGTTGTCACCAAATTCCAAAATGTTTTGTCATGCAAAAAAGTTATCACACCCTTTCATTTTTTGTGACAATTAAGAATATTCTGAATATATCAAATCTTGTTCATTAAAAACCTATGTATAATTAAAATCCTATTAATTTTAGTCTAATTCTAACCATTTTTAATAGGAAAAACTTAACCTCAATAAAAACTTAAACCTAAGCATCTATCATGATTATGTTAATCATGTTAATAGTGTTTTTAATGATATATTTTCATGTATCGGACATTTACCAAAAAAAAACCTAAGAGTAAAAAATTTGTGTTAACAACGTTGGCGTTATTTAATTTTATTGAGTTAATAAAAACTCTCAAGGAACATTCCACCACTGTCGTGGTAAGAAAACCCACACTTTATGTAATGTGGTGGCGAATATTAGATATGGATTTATGTAATGTCATTGCACTTTTATTACAATCTCCTTACATGAAGGAGAGGGCTTAATACATAATCGAAGGGAACACTTCATTTTAATATTATAGTTACTGGAAGGATATTTTTGTAAAGTTGTCATAATATTTTTTTAAGTAGGTAGAAGTCAATGCAAAATATAAAATAAATAATATAATAGAACTTTTACCACTAATTGTAAAATAAAAGTTCGTAATCTAAATGTGTTGTGTTTTGTTTTGGTAAGATAGTGGGTTTTTCATAAGTTGAATCCCTTTCTATATTAAAAAAAAGTAATAATCTAATGAAAGTGTAATTAAATATATAAATTAGTATATATTCAAATTTTTAAATAAATAATTTGAAATATATTTATTAAAAAGTTTTTCATTAATATTTTATAATAATCTATAATTTTATTTAGAAAAAATGTGAAATAAAAAAAATTAAGATTTTACAATAACCTATAATTTTATTTAGAAAAAAAATAAACATTAAAAAAATAAGTGTGATTCTGGTGGATTTTGGTGGTCATTCACACATTCCAAATTCCAAGTGTCTCATCTTAACAATTTTCAGTTCAAAAAGTTTCTTTGTAATGGGGACACTTCTTTGTAATTATGGGTTTTGCACTTTTGAGGTTATCTTGAAGCCCTACACAACAACCAGGTCCATATTGGTGGTCGTTGATCTAGTCCAACTGGTATATTTTGGAAATTTTCATCTCAATACATATTTATATACCTTTGGGGCCATTTTGAGGCCCTGAACAACATTGTTTGGGATTTTCATAGTCAGTATATTGACAAAATCAAATTTTGATACCATTATGTGTATTTTTCGAAAAGAGAACGGACTATCACACGCACAAAACATAAATCGTATGCAAAAGTTATGACCCCAAGAAGTTGATGTACTAACTTACCCCAATGAGGCCCACATGACTTTTGACGCTTCATCTCCTAGAGTTAGAAAGGCCTTCAAAGCCTCATTGTACTCATCTTCTTGTGAATGAGCATAGTCTTCACATCTCTTTTCAGAGATAAAGCTATCACCATTCTAGGGTGTCTTGCACTATGTATTTTTACAGTCTCTGTACATTTATTTTTATTATTTGTACATTTATTTCATTAATAAAAATCATGTTGTATTTCTCTGTTTCTGGAAATATTTATGTAAGGCCTGTGCATACAAAGCCTCAAAAAAATAAATATAAATACATAAATCATTTCTAACCTACTTCATTAATTATTGTTCCAACATAATAATTGACAACTTAGCAGCATACTAACAACATACTACAATAGTACAATAATTAACAACAATATAATAATTAACAACAATATAATGATAACAACAATAAGAAAATGCATAAGGTATTTACCTCAACCTGATGCTCAACCTAAAGATGATGATGATGTTTATGATGTTGAACCTACCCAGACTGAGTATTAAGCTCCCAGCCAACTAGTTACAGCCTCTCCAGCTCCCTAACTCTAGGAACCTTTACAATTTCCTGGCCACAGAGCCCAAAATTCCCAGCAACAACTATGCTCCTGTGAGAGTCCTCAAGAAAAATTGTCCTCAAGAAAAAAAATTCTCAAGCAAAATTGTTCCAACCCAAAACTGTTGTTTCTTTCCCTCCTCCTTCCTCCTCTCCCAATTTTCTTACCTTCCCATAAACGAAAAAATATCCCAAAACCCAAGATGCCTCTCCGCGAATTCTTCCCTCTCCCTTATCTTCCTCCCTCCAATCCATTTCTCCAACTGCCTTACTCCCATTAACTCCTAAACCACCTTATCTCTCCCACTAATTACTTCATCTACCAATGTTAATAATATTATAATAAATTCTCCATAAAGTCATTTTAATAATTAATTAAATTAATATTAATTATTTATGATAATTACATAATTAATTAGGGTTGTTACAATTTATGTGTATTTCATTGTGATATCTCTTCTTTCATTTAGCTCCAAAAATAATCCGGATTAAAGTGCATATTGAAAACACAACAAATGTTGTAATCTATAAGTTCATTTAGAAAAGATGCAAATATTAAAAATGAATGTAGTGTATCTCAATGATGATGATGATGATGATGATGATGATTAACGTCCACTAACACCAATTGGTCTATCAGACCTTAAGAAGGTAAATGATTACTTGTGGTTCTTTAGAATTTTACTTGCGATTATTTATGTATAGCTATAGAACTGGAGATTACCCGAAACTTTGAAGTTTTATCAAAATTCAAAATAATTCAAAATGGATTTCAAAATGTATTAATAAAATTAAATTACAATAAAAATAAATATTAATAAACTTTAATTACAATAAAAAGAAATTGAAACATTTTTTCTTTATGTATAGCCATAGAACTCTAGATCGCCCATAAAATTGAAATATATTATACAATATTAATATTTAAACTTTAAATTTTTATCAAAATTCAAAATAATTCAAAATGGATTTCAAAATATATTAATTATAGGACCTTTAAAAGGATCCAAAGTGTCCCAAGTTCCTATTTATTATTATCCTTCTGGTATCTATCCCTAACAATAGCTTTTTGATTTCTAATTATTGCCCATTTTCCTTTTTTCCTGACTTCTTTTACCTTTTGAACTTCCTTCCTTAATTCAACTTGGTCTTCAGGAATGAGGTCTTCATTTATAAATATTCCTGGCCCTTTCAAGCTCAGAGATTTACTAAGTATGCTATATTTATGGTCATTACAACTTACTTTGACACGGATCAACCTATCTTTATGATCAATTATTTTTCCTAGCCTCTTTTCTTCTATCATGTAAGTTATATCTTAATTTGTGATTTATTTTTTAATTATTCTTTTACTATTGCTAGCGTATCCGCCTCTTGTTGTTCTTTTATACCAAAAATTATGAGGTTCAAGGCTCTTTTGTTACATTCATGGTCCATTTTGATTAGCTTATTCATTTCATATTTGATGGGTTTGATATCCAATTTCTTTTCGACATTATTGAGGGTCAAATTGTTGGTTAGTTTTTCTTCTAGCTATTTAATCATATCTCTCAAGTTGTAATTTTGTTCAACCCCTCCTTCTTGGGTTGATTGTTTATGTTTTTCCATTTCTTGAATTCTATACGTCATTGTCTGCAATTCAATCTTGAACCCTAAGAATCTATCCTCTATTTGAGTTTGAATGGTATCTTTAATTTTTTTATGAATCATTGCCTCTAGCTCTATTTGAAGTTTTATGTCTCTTTGTTCACTCCTTTTTTCTAATGTTTCTAACTCTATTTGGATTTTGACATCTCTCTCTTCTCTTCTTTTTCTATTGATTCCATATAATCGTAAATGATATCTAGGCTGATTTTGGGGGGCCTCCCCTTGTTAGGATGAGCTTTTGGAATAGGTGGTGGAGTGCTCATATTGAAAAGATGAGAACAAAAAATGTAACAATTAATATTGTGGATTGACTTTGTCTCTCAAATCAACTTTTACTTATGAAACTTAAAATAAATAATAAATAAAATATATTTAAATCTCTTTATCTAAAATTAAAATTGAATCAAAATAAAAAGTGACTCACCTCATTATAGATGTCCAATTGCTCAACCCGTTGAAGAAGCCAAAAATAATTTCCTAAAACCCTAGAGAAGTCCGGAGAAACCTAAGTAAAAAAGGTAAAAATCAAAGAGAAGTAGTATTCTCATTCAAAACCCTAGAGAAGTCCAGAGAAACCTGGGTAAAAAAGGTAAAAATCAAAGTTATTCTTGTTCAAAAACCCATATATAAAATCTTAGAAATAAATTGTCTCCTTAAAAAAAAAAAAAAGTTCTTGTTCAAAATTGCAGAGAAGCAGTATTCCCGTTCAAAAACAACAGAGAAATAATTTCAAAACCTCAAATAATTTCAAAACCATAGAACCACCCAGAAATATTATTCCTGTTCAAAACAATAGAGAAATAATTTCAAAACCCCAGAAAAGTAGTATTCTCATTCAAAGCCACAGAGAAGTAGTATTCCCATGCAAAACCGTAGAGAAAGATATAAATTGTTTATATATAAGTGCAAGTGGATATTGAAAATACCACCAATCATAAATTGATATTTAAATCCATTTTCATTAGAAATGTATTTTTTATCCCCAATTTCTAGGGATAACTAGGAGATCATGTCTCGAGGCCCACAGGTCCTAGACATGGAGTACCGAGAGCAGGATTGACCTGAGCATGGCCCTGGAGGGCCCATCCTTTTATTCTTTCATCAGATTCATCTTGTTTAGAAACAAAAACATCCATCACCATCGGCTTGGTCTTGTATCAGAGAAGGCTCTTGCTCCATGAGGTAATTGGTCCAGGTATCATGGTATGTGTCACTTTTGATCATTATAACCTTTAAATGTACACATCTGATCTCTTTTATCTCTGACAATTGCTTGGATCTTACATTGGCCCACTTAGCCATGCTTGGGGAGATTGAGTCGGTGCCCTAGCAAGTTTGTACCCATAGGTTTTGGTTTTCCACTGGTGGATTTTTGAATAGCCATCATTCGCCCGCATCATACCACCACTTTTCCATCTTATCTCCTGCTCATCTATCCCATTCCCCTTGTCGGAGCATTAGGATGATTTGTTTGTGGGGTTGCACCGTATCTCGTGGGAGGAAGGGGCTAAAGGCCCAGAAGGTAAAAGCAGCTGGTAGAAGATAAAATCCTAAGAAATAAAACCTCGAGATGCTTCGCCCAGGGATCCCCGAGAAGGCAATAAAAGGCCTCTCAGCAAGAAACAAGAGGGACCCGAAAAAATAACAAACAAGACCTAATAAATAGGATAGGGGGTCTCATCATGAGCCATCCTATTATCTTCATGGGTATCTAAAAGCATGACATTGCCACCATCTGGTTACCACGCCAGGGCAAAGACCTTTGGTTGCATGGCCAAGGGAAAGGGGGTCTCATCACGAGCCAACCTTATCATATTTGTGAATGTACTTGTGGGTAACACTGTCAGCTCTGGTCACCATGCCAAGGTAGCGTCCTCTGGTTAGCCCTTGAATAAAAAGAAAAAGAAGAAGAGAAAAAAAATAAAGGAAAGAATAAAGGCTAGAAAGGGTTTGGAAAAAATTGCATCCATGACAGGTACAACTCGCCTTCTACAAAGGCACCCACAGGTAATATCATGCATCCCTGACTTTCACTCTACCCGTATGTTTGGACATCCCTTATCCACATAACCTTATTTACATGGCTTGGATGAAACCCCTTGGAAGCTTTCCTTTTCTTATGGATAGTTGCCCAATAGGGTGTCTTGTCCTTTTTCTCAACCTTGTATTGTAGTTTTTTGTAGAGTCTTTGAGCTATTGAATGATATATCAGAGTTTTTATGCATATGTTTGATAATATTAATGATGAAATGTGATTAACATTGTTATGATCTCTGTGACTAATGAGCCCATAGAGGGTGTAGTTTTTGATGTGCAGGACCATGCCCGACGGATAAGTACCATTTGGACCGGTACACATGGGGAGATGATTAGTTCGGACCTCCATGAGGCTGAAGATCCCATCAGATGATTGTTGAGACCTTGTCATAGGGGCAGAGACAGGACAGTGTTTGACCGAGGTTTTTCACCGGAGAAGAAGAAGACGTTTCACCAGAGGAACTTTGGTAGAGCGCTGCCTAGGAGGAATGACCCCTTTTCAGTGGAACATTGGCCTTGGAAGGCTCAGAGTGCTCGCATATTTATCATGACTTTGTCCATATTAATGGTCATCCTTGGAGGTAGACTGGGTAGCAGTGGCATCTGCGACATGTTGGAGAAGCCCCTGGGGGGCTAACGTTTTTCCCCTAGATGTCTCATTTTCCCTAAAAGGGGATAGCGCCTCCCTTAAAAGGGCTTTTAACTTTATTACAGCTCAGTTAGGGTTTTAACTTGACATTTTAATGTAAAAATAGTATGATTTTAGTTTAAAGCCTTGTCGGCTAATTTTTATGACCTAAAATTAATTAAAGGTCATTGATACAGTATATATTGAGGAGTTTTATCCTCATTTTGACAATAAAACAACACTCACTCTCCTAGTGAGATCTGATTTCTGCACCCTACTTCAATATTTCTTCTCTTTAAGTGAGGTGCCCTTGTTGAAGGAGGGCATTTCTTGGCATTTTTGGCATTTCTCTTGAAGGAAGGTTTACAACTAGGGTTTGCAATGTTATTTCATGATGATATGTAAGTTTTTTTTCTGCAAAACTTCTTGATTGAATGGTTGTATTCTTATATTATTGCAGTTATTATAAACTTTGTTGATTTTAAAACCCTAGGGGACAAACACACAAGTAGCTCATTATCTCATGTCCCCTAAAAGACAAATTTTCAGCCATTGAAAAAGCAAGGAAGAGCCTAGCCATTGCTACACTCTTATTGCTTCTTCCCCTTTGTGCTAGTTGTACCTTTAAAAGTAGAGAAGGAGGAGATGTCCCAGGCTTAGGTTATCTACACCTAGGGCCATCCTTCTTCTAGGGTTTGGTGATAGGGCCTTTCCTTAGCAACACTCTCCCTCACCACACTCTCGTGTCTTGATTTATATTTTATGCTAGTCATTTTTCCAAGTTAAACCTAATGAAGGAGGAAAGAGCACGAGGCCTTGCTTAAGCAACACTGGAGTGAGCCCCTTTCCCCTAGGATTTTTTTTCTGGGGCCCTACCATTGCAGCACTTCAGAACCCTTCCCTCTACTCCTTAGCCTTTTTTTAATTCAACCTTTGCGTCCTCCCTTAATTTGACTCCATTTACCATTAGGCATTGATCTTAGGCCTCCAACGTTGAAGTGATAGTGGTCAAACAAACTCTCAAAACCTTTGCTAAATTGAAACCCTAACTAACTACTAACCTTGATAAGGTTGACGTCATCCTTGGTTATTCCATCTTGACGCAACACGTTCTCTTTATAGGCAATTAGATGGTGGTTTAAAGCATTTATTGAATAAGGGATTGATTGGACACACTAATTGTTACATCATCTTGGTATTTATTGATGAATTGATATTATTTCACTATTGTATTGATAAACATTGATCTTGTCAATATCTATTGCTTATATATTGATATCAGATAGTTATATGAAGTACTAACCCTTTGAATCATAGCCTGCATCTATTAGTCTATTGTTTCTTTGTTCTGGGCAGGTGTTCTCATTTTGGCCTACACTTCATTATTGGTTATTTAGCCCGACTATCTACTCTTGGTGGTGACCTATGAAGAAGGAATTTCACTTTAACCTTTATACCTTAGCCTCTTCAAAACTCTAGGTTCCTGGGGACATCTCTCCTAGGCCTAACCTCCCTAAAGAGAAAGAACCTCCCCATCAAGGTGACATTGGGTGGGGTAGGTTCCTGTTATGCCAGTTTGGCCTCTATCTTCTAGCCTTTTGACCTAGCTAAAAACTGTGCGATAACATTTTGGCGCCATTGTTGGGGACAACCGAGTCAATTCTCCTCAAAATGACAAATCTTTTTGGTAAGCCTTGCCTTAGAGACCTTTTCTTACAAGCTTACCTGGTGACACCACTAGGGTGTTTTTCCCCTTTTCTTTGGTAGTTTCAAGTAAACTATCTGGCGAATCCACAAACTAAAAGGAGATTCAACAATCCTCCTTTGTCTTTCAAAAGGAAGCCTCCCTTAAAATCTCTTGTTGTCAAATAACTTTTCGGGAAGATCCTTCCTTTAAGAATCATGTCTACCTCTCAGACCGCTACAATGAACCCAGCTAACAATAAAAGACAATGGTCATCTACCCCTTTTAGGCTGTTAGACATGTCATCCATACCAGGCTACCCTAGGCAGATGCCACCCAAGTATGAGAAGTGGTTGCCTAAATTCACTGGTACTGATGCAATCAGTGTCGAAGAGCATATGAGCAGCTTTTGGGCATTCTTTCAGCTTCACCCCATTAGTGATGATGCTGAAGATTTGGTCATGAAGTTGTTCTCCGCTACTCTCTATGATGCCTCAAGGCACTGGTACATAAGCCTTCTTGAAAAAAGCATAAAAACCATGGATAGACTTGAAGAGGCCTTTCTCAAAAGATGGAGTATCAAAGAAGACCCTAATATGCTTCTCACATGACTAAATATCCTTGCTAATTATGAAAATGAGTGCATTCAGGAGTTTCACACCAAATTAGAGACATTGCTACAAAGAATTATCGCAAGCCATCACCCAAAAGATGACTACCTTGTCCATATTTACACCAGATCTTTCAATGGCCAACTAGGGTATCTTCTTAGAGACAAAAACCCCCAGTCCATTCAAAAATCCCAAGAACTCACCACCAAGATAGAAGGGGACCTCCTTTCATCTAAAATTGAGCCTTTTGCTAACCCAAGGGGGAGAATAGACACTAAGAAAAACATAGTACATAATGCTTAGCCTACTTCAGATCTATGTACCAGTATCATCAAGCTACAATCCTCCATGAATGGAATCATAACGAATCAAGAGGAAATGATGAGCAGAATTGTCAGACTTGAAAAGTCTCAGATCCAAGCACCCAGGGCCCTGTACAAAGGATAATTCCAGAAAGGGAACCAATTTTACAAGCTAAAGAATGAACATGAAGTTCCTAATACCTTGGCCCCTACAAACATTGTCGATGAAAATCCCTGGTGCCTAGAGTGTAGTGAAGCACATTGGGAGCATGAATGCCCATATAACACTGGCCATCAACAAGTCAACAACATGGATTGTTTCATGGAGTTTCCTTAGATAAATATCACATATATAGAACATCAAGAAGTCATGAAGGAAGCAGCCAGAGAAGGAAGGATGGTGGTAATAAACAACCTGGATCAGGAATCATGAGAAAAGCTAAAGAAACAATAAGTTCAAGTATACAGAAGGAAGAACTCGAAACAACCTGTTGCTGATCAGGCAAATCCCCCGCCCCTGGAGATACTTCTTCCTAAGACATCCAAGACTGGTAAGCTTGACCTTAATTTTGACTTCAAAGGGTTGTTATAAAAGATGTTTGTAAATGTTACCCTAAGAGAAGCAATCAAGATCCATCCATCAAGAAACACTTTGATACTTTCTTTTCGGGATCAGATGAACCTATGGACCCCCCTATTATGTTGCAAGTTGATCATTTCAGGGTCCAATATGGTGAAAACCCTCCTTTCTTCATGAATTTGACAATGAATGACAAAAATCTCAAAAATTGCATGCTAGATACAGGTGTTGGTTCCAACATGATGTCACTTAAAGTCATGCAACAAGTAGGTTTGAAGGTCACATGGCCTTACAAGAATTTATGCGGTTTCGAATCTAAAGAAATACCCACACATGGGTTGGTTGAAAATGTTGAAGTATGCCTGAAGGAGTATCCGGAGAAGACAATTTATATTGACATTGTGGTGGTTGATGTCCCAGATGTGTGGGGAATTTTATTATCTAGGAAGTTTGGTGCAATGTTAGGTGGCTCCCTTGATATGGACATCACATTTTTGTGATTATGTTTGAAAAATGGAACTGTGGGATGTCTACTCAATGTGCCAATAATGGGGGACCATGTGAAGGATATTATTCACCCCATGAATAATGACAAAGCGCAGAACAAAATGATACAAACTCTTCAGAAATATTCTCCAGAAGACATCCCCTTTGCAACAAAAGAAGACTTTGATCAAATTGAATGGCCTAACAAATAAGAATACCAACAATCCTAGATGAATTCAAGAACAAAGAAATTAGGACGATAAAGATATTAAAGAAACATGAATATGACGTACAGATCCACCCATCTCAACAAGAAGTATTTACAGCAAAATCCCACCCAGCTCCCTCAGTACAATACACCAGGGTTGTTTAGGGAATGACCAAATACAAAGTTAGAAAGCATAAGGAGGGAGATATTGTATGGATGTGGGATACCCAGAAAGGAGAGCCAACTAATGTAAAAGGAAGCACACAGTCATGGCTCGGACCCTTCAAAGTTGGAATGGAATCAATTGATAACTCATACTACTTATCCACATTAGAAGGAAGAAGGCACCCATTACCTATCAGCGGGCACCTCCTTAAACCCCACCAAGGTGGGGGGACCTGACTTCACAGGTAAGTACAGGTAAGTAGGCATTCTTCGTGTATTATACCATTTGCATTTCATGTCAGTTTGCTTTCACATTTGCATACTGATTGTTTTATTTCAGTTTATATATGTCTATATATGCTAGGGTGGCATTACTGCCCCATTTTTGTTACTGATGCCCCTATCAAGTTGAGCAGGTATGCAGGTTATGCCAAATATGTTGAGGTTATCATGCACTCTACGGTGAGCACATGTCCCTGAGTTGGAGCCAGATGTTATCCCGGATTTCTAGGGAAAACTAGAAAATTATGTCTCGAGGCCCATAGGTCCTAGACATGGAGTACCAAGAGCAGGATTGACCTGAGCATGGCCCTGGAGGGCCCATCCTTTTCTTCTTTCATCAAATTTGTCTTGTCAACACCAGCAACATCCATCACCATCATCTTAGTCTTGTATCAGAGGAGGCTCTTGATCCATGAGGTAATTGGTCCAGGTATCATGGTATGTGTCATTTTTTATCATTATAATCTTTAAATGTATGCATCTGATCCCTTTGATCTTTGACAACTGCTTGGATCTTACGTTGGCCCACTTGACCATGCTTGGGGAGATTGACTGGGTGCCCTAGCAAGCCTGTACCCATAGGTTTTGGTTTTCCACTGGGAGATTTCTGAAGAGCCATTGTATGCTCCCATCATACCACCACTTTTCCATCTTATCTCCCGCTCATCTATCCCATTCCCCTTGTCCGGGCATTAGGATGATTTTTTTGTGGGGTTGCACCTTATCTCGTGGGAAGAAGGGGCTAAAGGCCCAGAAGGTAAAAGTAGCTGGTAAAAGATAAAATCCTAAGAAATAAACCTTGAGTTTCTTTGCCCAGGGATCCCCGAGAAGGCAATAAAAGGCCTCTCAGCAAGAAACAAGAGGGACCCAAAAAAATAACAAAAAAGACCTAATCAAGAGGATAGGCGGTGTCATCATCAGCCAGCCTATTATGTTCATGGGTACCTAACAGCATGACATTGCCACCATCTGGTTACCACGCCATGGCAATGACCTTTGGTTGCATGGCCAAGGGAAAGGAGGTCTCATCACGAGCCAGCCTTATCATATCTGTGAAAGTACTTATGGGTAAAACTTTCAGCTCTGGTCGCCACACCAAGGCAGTGTCCTCTGGTTATCCCTTGAATAAAAAGAAAAAGAAGAAGAAAAAACAAATAAAGTAAATAATAAAGGCAAGAAAGGGCTTGGAAAAAATTGTATTCATGACGGGTATAGCTTGCCTTCTACAAAGGCACCCACAGGTAATATCATGCATCCCTGGCTCTCACTCTACCCGTATGTCTAGACATCCCTTAGCCACATCACCTCATTTACATGGCTTGGATAAAATCCCTTGGAAACTTTCCTTTCCTTATGGATACATGCCCAATAGGGTATCTTGTCCTTTTTCTCAACCTTGTATTGTAGGTTTTTGTAGAGTCTTTGAGCTATTGAATGATATATCATGGTTTTTATGCATATGTTTGATAATATTAATGATGAAATGTGATTAACATTGCTATGATCTTTGTGACTAATGAGCCCATGGAGGGCGTAGTTTTTGATGTGCAGGACCATGCCCAACGGACATGTACCATTTGGACTGGTACACATGGGGAGATGATTAGTTCGGACCTCTATGAGGCTAAAGAGCCCATCAGATGGTTGTTGATACCCTGTTAGAGGGGAAAAGACAGGACAGTGTTTGACGGAGGTTTTGCACTGGAGAAGAAGAGGACGTTTCACCAGAGGCACTTTGGAAGAGCCCGGCCTAGGAGGAATGACCCCTTTTCAATGGAACGTTGGCCTTGGAAGGCTCATAGCACCCCCATCCTTATCATGATGTCATCCATCTTCATGGTCATTCTTGGAGGCAGACTAGGCAGTAGTGGTGCGTGTGGCATGTCTGAGAAGCCCCTGGGGGGCTAACATTTTTCTCCTCGATGTCTCATTTTCCCTAAAAGGCGCTAGCGCCTCCATTAAAAGAGATTGTACCTTTATTACAGCTCAGTTAGGGTTTTAACTTGACATTTTAATGTAAAAACAATATGATTTTGGTTTAAAGCCTTGTCGACTAATTTTTATCACCTAAAATTAATTAAAGGTCATTGATACAATATATATTGAGGAGTTTTATCCTCATTTTGACAATAACACAACACTCGCTCTCCTAGTGAGATCTTATTTTTGCACCCTACTTGGGTATTTCTTCTCTTTAAGTGAGGCGCACTTGTTGAAGGAGGGCATTTCTTGACATTTTTGGCATTTCTCTTGAAGGAAGGTTTACAACTAAGGTTTGTAATGCTATTTCATGATGATATATAAGTGTTTTTTTTTGAAAAAATTCTTGATTGAATGGTTGTAGTCTTATATTCTTGCATTTGTTATAAACTTTGCTGATTTTAAAACCCTAGGGGACAAATACACAAGTAGGTTGTTGTCTCATGTCCCCTAAAAGAGAATTTTTCAGACATTGAAGAAGGAAGGAAGAGCCTAGCCATTGCTACACTCTTATTTCTTCTTCCCCTTTGTGCTAGCCATACCTTTAAAATTCAAGAAGGAGGAGACGTCCCAGGCCTAGGTTATCTACACCTAGGGCTGTCCTACTTCTAGGGTTTGGTGATAGGGCCTTGCCTTAGCAACACTCTCCCTCACCACACTCTCATGTCTTGATTTATATTTTATGGTATCTTTTTTGCCAAGTTAAACCTAAGAAAGGAGGAAAGAGCATGAGGCCTTGCTTAAGAAACACCAGAGTGAGCCTCTTTCCCCTAGGGTTTTGTTTCTGGGGCCCTGCCATTACAACAGTTCAGAACCCTTCCCTCTAGTCCTTAGTTTTTTTTTCCTTGAACCGTTGCATCCTCCCTTAATTTGACTCCATTTACCCTTAGGAACTGATCTTAGGCCTCCAATGTTGAAGTAATAGTGGTCAAACAAACTGTCAAAACCTTTGCTAAATTGAAACCCTAACTAACTACTAACCCTGATAAGGTTGACGTCATCCTTGGTTATTCCATCTTGACGCAACAAGTTCTCTTTATAGGAAATTATATGGTGGTTTAAAGCATTTATTGAATAAGGGATTGATTGGACACACTGATTGTTACATCATCTTGGTATTTATTGATGAATTGAAATTATTTCACTGTTGTATTAATAAACATTGATCTCATCAATATCTATTTCTTATATATTGATATCAGATAGTTATATGAAGTACTAACCCTTTGAATCATAGCCTACATGTATTATTCTTCTATTGCTTTGATATGGGCAGGTGTTCTCATTTGGGCCTACACTTCATTATTGGCTGTTTAGCCCAACTATTTGCTCTTGGTGGTGACCTGTGAAGAGGGAATTTCACTTTGACCTTTACACCTTAGCCTCTTCAAAACTCCAGGTTACCGGGGACATCTCTCCTCGACCTAACCTCCCTAAGGAGAAAGAACCTCCCCATCGTGGTGACATTGGGTGGGGTAGGTTCCTATTACGTCAGTTTGGCCTCTATCTTCTAGCCTTTTGACCTAGATACAAACTATGCAATAACAATATTAACACAAAAAATGAATACAAAGCTTTTTATCATTTAAATATCTAGATCAAAGATGAATTTATAAATATTTCTTTATAGTAATTTATAGTATGTCATGTTTTACATTGTAAATTGAATTTATTTTCATTTTATTTTATTTAAAATTACATGAACATAAAATTGAATATGTCATTTTCAATAATTCTGAGTCCCATACTAAGGATTTTTTTTTAATACAATGGTATATATAATTATCCACACAATTCAAATAATGTAATTATAAAATGAAAACTAACTATATCTGAATAATATGATTAAATTAATTAGAAATATAATTGTCTTTGTGGTGTACACCAATGCATGAGGGAGGGAGTTGTTAAGGTACTCCGAAAGTGAAGTCATCCGTTCGAAACCTCTGGGGACACCTCAAATCCAACCATATTAAGGGATGCCCTCAATGATTTTGACAGCTTAGATGGTCTTGGATCATGGCATCTCAGCCGCATGTCAACTCATTGTTCCATAGTATTTTTTCAAAATTTATAATATTAGTTATATATATTTTTAAAATTATGAAAGTCATCATATCCTTGAAATTACACTGCCTTATGTTACTACAAACTTTGAGTGTCTTAACATTAAGCAACATTTATTTTATTTATTTATTTTTAGATTGTAGATCTCAGTCTCTTCTAGTGTGGTGTATAACTTATTTTAAAAATGGTTAAGATGATAAAAATGTATATAAAAAATAAAAGAGGCATATATTTCAGGATTTCGATATATGTGAAGACAAAAATAGATTTTAAATAGAAAACATTATTATTATTATTATTAATTTATGTATTTGGAATTCACATAATCAATTATATTTGTGTTGTGGTTTCATCAACAACAAATTTCTATATTCTATAGAAAAATAACATAAAAAATAGATATATTGAGAGGTATTCATAAAGATGGAATTTTTAGTGTAATTGGAGATTAAACCAATAGGTTTGTTATCTCAAACCTAAATCTGAAGAAACGAAGGTAGGGTAAAATCATGAATATGGGTGTCTATTTTCCTTTTCTTTTGGAAAAATAGAATATATTTTCATAATTTTTTCAACTTCCGATTAACAAAAGTATTTGTTTTGTTCATAATTTCACTTTATAGTAAAAACAAAACTTGTCATGAATTTTGTGAGGTTTCTATTAATTTTCTTTTGAAATTTTTTTGTCGACATTTGATATGTCAATTTAGTGATTGTTTGACACTATGTTACTTAAAAATTATGGTGTTTATAATGAATTATCTTTATCGACATCAATTTACTCATTATTAAACTTGTGTTTATGAAAAATGAAATATGATGCAACATTCTAAAAAGGCTCTAGTGAAGTATGAGTATAGTTTAAAAAAAAAAGTGAATATTATAAATTGACTCCATGTATCTTCTTTAATTTTTATTTAAAAGTAAAATCTAAAAATACCACTTTGATGAGGACAATGAGAGGTTCCATAATATAATTTTTCCACAATTTTTTACTATGTATTATTGTAGATATTGAATTTTCAATTTAGTAAATCATTGTGTCATCCAAACATAATATGCATAAACATTTTTCTAAAATTAACTAAGATTACTAAAAAACAATTAAATTCAATAAAAATTGTATCAAACGAAAGTAGATTCAATTCTACAAATGTTGGTACTAGTTATAAAACAAGACTGACAACATTTTAAGTTGGAGTAAGATGAAGTGAACACATACTTTTGAAAAGTACCATAGTTATAGATTTTTTTACAAACTAATAGTTCGATCGAAAGTTAGTATTTTTTGTCTTCCGTTGAAAGTTAATATTTTTTGGCCGAAAATTAGTTTTAACAGAAAAAAACTTTAAAAAACAAAAAAATATGTCTGCACTAGGTAGCACGCCATTAGAGGTTGTGATATTTAATTTTCGGTTGAGAAAATATTTCATCATAAATCTTTTTTGGGTGAAAAAGTGTTAGCAATTTTTGCAATGTGATTCTCCTGAAAGCGTTACCCAAATTCATGATTTTACCCATATACTTCAGCAATATCGATACAACAGGTCCAATTACTACTCGTTTTCTTTTAAGTTTAATTTATTGAATAATTTAACTTTGTCGGTTACAAGACTAATTCTTTGTTTATGCAATTTCCCCCGAGTTATATATATATATAAATAATTAAAAAAAAATAGAATAGCAAAGGTACTTGGGTTCCTTTCTTAAAGATAATATTGGAATAGGGTAGTCGTGTTATTCACATTACTCTAGTGTGACACTAGCCCCTCTTTAAGAATTAGTTTTCTGATAATATTGTTTTCTATACAACTGTAACCAAACACAATAAGAATATATAAATGTATTTGTACCTTTTATTAATTTAGATACATAAGGTTAATGATTTTGGTATTATTTCCATTCTTTCAGGTATCTAAATATGATCCAATCAAAGAAGCTAGTTTGATAAATTTTTATATAGATAGTAATATGCATTTTTATGGGTCTATACATATATCACTGAACGTCTTGATTTTAAGAATTGCATATTTGTATCTACTATCTTTTATTAATTTAGATACATAAGGTTAATGATTTTGGTATTATTTCCATTCTTTCAGGTATCTAAATATGATCCAATCAAAGAAGCTAGTTTGATAAATTTTTATATAGATAGTAATATGCATTTTTATGGGTCTATACATATATCACTGAACGTCTTGATTTTAAAAATTGCATATTTGTATCTACTATCTAACATACCCATTTTACACACAATTTTTTTTATTGTATTATTTTTGTGTAATTAATCATACTCAAACTATAATATCATAAACCAAATTGTTTGAAATACGTCATGATTAGATCTCTTATTGGACTAGGGTCAATGTTTATTTCTACTAGAACTTATTAATATCGTTACACCCAAAGCTAACAATGTTATTTTCTTGTGATACTACTTGCAAGCTTTCATATAGTTTTCTTTACCATATATATTTTAATTCGTATAAAAAAATAAACCTTATTACAAAGGCTTAGAAAAATTCCTTTTTCTACTATTAAGAAAAATGTAAGGGAGAAACCTTTAACTCAAAGCTGTAGTTTTATTTTCATATTAACCACTGATCCTATTAATACGTATTACAAGGCACATCTCTTGGTAATATCACTACGAAAATAACAAGGAGGTTGAATACCTTTAAGGAGGTTGAATATCACTACGAAAATAACAAGGAGGTTGAATACGAAAATGGTTTGGCATAATGCCAAACCATTTGAGTAAAGATAAGTTAACAGGTCTTATTAATTCCAGTACGTCATCGATAGGTTGTATTGTACTCTTTCTAGAGGAAAGTAGCCTAGTATTAACACCATATTTAAATGAATCAAAATCTAGCAGTACTGGAGAGGAATATTATAATGAAGGATAATCTTGTAATGTACTCACGACCTACGATCGTGAAAGTCTCCGAAAATCGGGTTACTTCACTCCCCTAACTTCATGTGGCTTACTGTGTGGACATACGACATCGTGAATCTGAGTAAGAGTGGAGGATCAAGGTACATCCGAAAACTCGTTTGACAAGGCACCTCAATTTGATTTTTGGTTGGCCAAAAGTATTTTTATTGACTTCTGACCTCTACTAGAGCGTAGAAACCATGGCTTGTCTCTGGAAATAGGATTTTCACTTCACTGGTTACACTTAGTAATTCTTATGAGGAACTTTCATTAATGGTGAGTTGAAAGGATGCTATTATCCTTGAAGGTAAGTTCAAAATTTCACCCTGTCAAGAATATTACTCTTTGTTTTCATTTCCTAGAATAAAGTAGTCACGTGTATGCTTTATGTCCTGGATCTTATCTTCGCTAAGTGCTTTTGTAAATTTATCATACTAGTATTCATATAAAATCAAGGTAAGGGTGTAACACCCGAGCCGTTACAATAACCAATAGCCATGTACAATAGGTAAATATTTTTTTTGTTCTTTTTTTTTTCTTATTAAAATTGTCAAAGAATAATTATAGCAGTGCAAGCAATACATCATCATAACTAATAATGACACATAAGAAAAGAATTAACATAAATAAAAGTGGCACATAATCAACACATCATTATAATAAACAACGACATAATTCAACACTTCACGATGAACTGAAGAAAATACTAATAACTGATTAACCATGTCAGAAAATATTAAAGAACTACATGCTCAACCTACCTTGCATGGTTAGGACCTCCAAGACACATAAGACATGCTCAAGTCCATGATTCATCCGATTGATTTTGACCATTTAAGGTCTCAGGACTGACGGTTGTTCTGAAGAACAAGGAGGTATCTAAATCCCATAGCTAACATAAACCACAATTCATAGGAGATCAACAATCTCACCAAATAATCAATTATTTATGACGCAAATAGAATACATACTAAACTTAGTCAAACTTCAATCAACAACTAAGTACAATTAAAAGGAGGAATTACATAAGGACTAACAAGGGCCACAAGATCATAGGTACTTTCATAGTATCCGGTAGGAATTTTCATTATTCCATTTAGCATTATTGCTCAAGACTTTTAGGATCTATTCGTTCTACCCAACATAATCGGAGACTATGCAAGAATTCCATAACTATCAACTATTGCCACTTAACATTCAATGATTGATCTATGGATAATTGTTATCAAACAAGATACAATTTATTATGTACATATAACAAGTTCTACATCATACCCTTAGTGTTTCTCTAACAATTTATTCCCTTATTATTCTAAGGGATTAACAATAAGGAACTAACCACTAATAATATATATATATATATTCCATGACTAAATTTCTTTTGTTAAGAATTCATCGATAGATCAATATTCGCTAGTAAGACATACCATTCATTTTATCTTTCATTACATACCTCTTTAAGTGAATAAATTTCAATTTCAAAAGAAAATGGTTGAAATACCAATACTTATCACAACAAACAAACTAAACTCTTTCTCTACAAGAGATTGTTCATTCTAAAAAACTTTTGGTTTTGGTACATACAATTGTCTAAATCCTTTCCTTTTATTTTGTCAATAACCATTGTAGTTGTAAATTCCGACTATAATGTTAACATAGTTAATTTTTAGAATCCCTATCTATTGCAGAATATAATATTTATACCACTTCTTTAATTAACTTAAAATTGTTAAATTATAACTTTTTACATCATAGTTTACATAAGTTATGTTTTTTTTTCACGAAATCCAAAAATAGAATACATCTCCACTTACTTTAAGGAAACACGTTTAAGTTTAGGACTACACACAATACATTCATGTATGTCTAAAATAAGAATAGAAAATTGTTAAATAATATTTTGGGGGAGATAAGTTTTAGGTTTTCCTCAAATTAATCCATTTACAATTGTTATACACTATTGCCAGAATTAATAAAGGAGTTAGCTCTTAGCTAACCTAAAGGAAGTCAAGTCAAGTTAACAATTATTCTCAACCCAATTATACATGTTTAATGATATTTTTTTTTAGATTCATCAATTAATTTTGGGAGATAAGTCTGAGTTTTACTTTTTGACTAAGTCCTTTACAATTGTCAAGCACTATATAAGAATTAAATAATGGAGTTAGATCTCAGCTAACTTTAAGAAAATCAAGATAAATTAAAGATTACTCAGCAATATTTTTTTTTTAAATTCATCAATTACATTTGGGAGATAAGTCCGAGTTTTACTTTTTGACTAAATCCCTTACAATTTTCAAGCATTATGTAAGAATTAAATAGCGGAGTTAGCTCTCCGCTAACTTTAAGAAAATCAAGATAAATTAAAGATTACCCATCTCATCAATAAACCTGTTGAATAAGATTTTAATTTAGAGTTATATATATCAAACTTTTGGGAGAAGTTCAAGTGGACCATGATCCACACATGAGTTTCTTTAAACAATTGTTTTTCAAGAACAACTTGATTGATCTGAAACCGGTCGAGCTCTTACCTACCTGGCGGAACGATAGACCTGGTCCGGATAGCATTGCTAAGCGACTAGACAGATTTCTTATCTCTGCAGAAGTACTTTCACCATCTCGTTGTTCTCGTGCCTGGGTAAATTTACCATTTCTTTCGGACCACACTGTCATATGTCTTCAGATAGGTGTGGGTCGCTATGGGGCGGGCCAGCCTTTCAAACTTAACCCATTATGGTTAAAGGAGATATCATTTAATAGATTGGTCAGAACGACATGGGAGGACTGTTCTGTTTCGGTGCCTGGTGAAATGCAAGAAAATTTGGCAAGAAAATTAGCCATTTTAAAGCAGCATACAACTATATGGCTAAAAACCAAAAAATGTGAGAAGCAAGTAGTCATTAATAAGATTGATGAGGAGCTGGCCGCTCTACTCTGTTTACAACTACACAATCATGCATTATTGAATATCAACTGTAGAATCCGTGAGCTGGAGAAGGCCCGATCTATTTTCTTGCATGAAGATGAGGAGAGGTGGTGCTTAAACAACAGGATGCTCTAGCTCGAGGGTGGGGACAAAAATACCCATTTCTTCCATAAATTTGCCAGTGCTCTTAGATCAAAGAAACAGATGTGGGACATTGAGGAGGAGGACGGCACCAAACATCATACACAGGAAGCTATTAAAGAGGTCGTTGCTCACCATTTTAAAGGCTTTTTTCAGGTCCCCAATGTACCAAGTATCACTACACGGGTGGAGTTAGCTAGGTGCTTCCCTAACATGGTAATAGCAGAGGAGGTACTAGCCCTAGAATCCCCCTGTACAAAGGAGGAAATATTGACAGTTCTCAAGGGTTTCAAAAAAGAGAAGAGTCTGGGACCCGGCAGATGGTCGGTTGAATTATACCTTCATTTCTTTGACATTATGGGATAGGATTTGCTGGATGTCGTGGAGGATGCTCGTACAAGAGGTGTGATAAATCCATAGCTAAACAACACCTATATTGTCTTGATTCCTAAATCCAATCTACCTAAACACTTCAAAGACTACCGCCCCATTTCACTTTGCAACCTATGCTATAAACTAATTTCTAAGATTATCGCAAATAAAATTCACCCCATACTCTCCAAAGCACTTTCGGAGGAGCAGCTCAGATTCCTGAAAGGTAGACAGATTTTAGATGCAGTAGGTGTAGCACAGGAATGCATCCACACCTTAAAATCCAGAAAACAACAAGCCATTCTTCTCAAATTGGATCTCAAGCAGGCTTTTGACTGTGTAAATTGAAACTTTTTGCACCTTATTCTCTTGCAGAGCGGTTTGGGCGAGCCACTACCAATTGGATTTTAAGCTATACTACATCGGAAACTATGGCTATATTGATCAATGGGGAACCCACAAAATCTTTTCGATGTGAGAGAGGGCTCCGTCAAGGATGCCCTCTATCACCATTACTTTTTATCATGATACTTGAAGGGCTCAGCATCCTCCTCAAACATAGTCAAGCAGAGGGCCAACTTTCTAGAGTAAATTTCTCGGGGCTGACACACATCCTACACATTCTTTTCGTCGATGATGTGCTAATATTGACAGAGGCCAGTTTTGCCAAATGGTCCTTTATTCACTCCATCATTAGTATTTTTTGTGCAGCCTCTGGACTGGTGATCAATCTACACAAATCTCTCTTTCTTGCATTGAATACACAAGAACCTTTCTTAACTAATTTGAAAGATCTGTATGGTATCAACGCAGCAGACCTACAGGAGGGTTTCTCCTATCTTGGGTTTTTCATCAAATCCACCAAATATTCAAACAAAAATTGGCATTGGCTTCTAGATAAATTTGATAGGAAAATTCATCATTGGTGTAATAAGTTACTCACCATGGGATGGAGATACATTCTCATAAAAGATGTGTTAGAAAGCCTTCTGGTCTATTGGATGGCGCTTGCAAAAATCCTGGCTACTATTCTTAGCTTTATTCGTCAGCTATTTTTCTCCTTTCTTTGGACTGGCAGTAAGACTACTGGATATCATCTTTGCAACTGGGAGACCATTTCTAAACCAAAGAAGATGGGCGGATGGGGCCTCAGGAATCTTCCCTTCTTCAACCGGGCGCTCTTGGCAAACACTCTCTGGCGCATTATTATGAATCCTAGCATCTGGAGCAAGGTTATCAAGGAGAAATATTTCCCTCAGATACCGGTACTATTCTAGCTCAGATCAGCCACTGAGAGACCCACAGTAGGCTCTCAGACCTGGAAACACCTTTTAACAACCCTACCTATCATTCTTCAATGGCTCACTTGGGCGCCTAGTAATGGTCATCTGATTGAAGTTGGAAGGGACAGTTTGCTGGGATTGGGCAAGCTTGCCATGCTTTCCACAGAACTGCTGAAGCACCTTCACCAAAAAAATCTTTTCTTCCTTTATCAATTTATTTCTTCAACTAGCGGGGGTCTTTTGAGTGACCGCTGACTCAACAGCGAGGAGATTGGGTTGGACGCTGATCATGCCATTGAATGGGATAGGTATATGCTCAAACTCAGAGATTTAGGCATCCGACTACAGGACAGGCCCGATTTGCTCATGTGGACGGGAGGGGACAGATGTGGTGTCCTCACTGCAAAAAATGCCTACATTGCATTAGCTACAAAGTGCTGGTCATTATCAATGGAGCGTGGACACGGACAGATATGGAGGAGTAACTGCCCACTCAAGTAAAATATATTCATCTGGCTCTTACTTAAAAACAAAATTTTATTGTAGCCGAATCTACAAGCGCGTGGATGGTCGGGGCCCAGTGTTTGTTGTCTCTGCAATTCAAATTTTGAGTCATCCATCCACGTATTCATAGAATGCCCATTCACCAGAGCCGTATGGCAATTATTAACACCGGTTTGTTTGCACACATCAAACTTGACAGGTAACAACCTCTCTCAGTGTTTCCAGACTTGGATGCGGGTCTCAACGAACCAGTTGAAGCTCCCTATACTTCTCTGCTGGAATATATGGAAGCACATGAGTGAGGCATTGTTCGAAGACAAGATACCTTCCACACACAGGGTGGCCAGCGCTATCTTTTTCGAGATGGCCGTGAGCAGGAAGAAGACACCGGCCACAAAACCTTGCAGAGCCATCTTCAACGTCCCTCTAGATAAAGTTGTGGCCTGGTTCGATGGATCAACGCAACAGGAAGGCTTATTATGCGGGGTAGGTGGGAGGATCGCTATAAATTCTCAGACTTGTTACTGGTGGACACTAAACTGTGGGACTGGATCAAACACAAAGGCTGAACTCTTCGTAGTGTGGGCGTCATGTATTCTGGCAAGCCGATTACACATGAATGAGCTCCTACTGCTTAGTGACTCCAAGCTTATTATCGATTGGCTTAATGGGCGCACTAACTTCCATGTTGTGGACCTGGCGAGCTGGAAGGAGAGAACATGTGAAGCGACTCAGCAGATTCATCATCTCACTTCTTCTCACATTTACAGGGAGGAAAATATTGAGGCTGACATGCTCTCAAAAAAAGCATTGTATATGCCTCCGAGTCACATTATCTTTACTAGATGGGAAGAAGGCAATGAGGGACCTTCCTCGAGGATCCTTCTTTGAGAGGCACTAGCCTTGAAGGATGCCCACCCATGGGATAGACATTGGTCTAGTTGTGACTAGTTACATCCTTGATCAGCTTGGATTGTTTTGACACATAGGCATAAAATCTTGTTTTCTTGTGATATACCAGCCACATTAGCATTGTACACTTTTATATCCTTTTGAATATAAAGCGTATTTTTTTCGTTGAAAAAAAAGGTGGACCATGATTAAATCTTTTGCACTGTCATTTTATTTAAAATGCGACTTTGAATTTTGTTCACCAATGAATTTTTGTTTTCCCCAATAACACCCATAAATGAGGGAAAATCTTGGGTAAAGTTTTGGAAGTCGTCCTTTTGCCATGTATAGAATCATCACTCAACAAACGCAAAGGTGTTACTTAGGCAGGGAAACCAATGGATAGATATTACTTTCAACAGCTTGCACCCCAGTGTTCAGGATCCAAAGATTTAGTTTCATCAATTAAGGAAAGGAAAAAAATTTCTGGAAAGATCATTATGGACAACAAACAAGGAGGTAAAGGTTAGGATCACAATCAACCCCCCACAATAAACAAGGAAACCTCAGTGAATAGCGCCCAAGTGTCGATCCCACATGCTAGGAGGACGGAAAACATAGCAAAAGTGTGCACAACACACCAATCATCCTTGTGTGTTTTTTTTTTACTACAATGAAGAATGTACTACTATTGTGCATGTGAATGCGCCATCGGTTAAGGGAATTTCTCACAATAAGAAAGAGCGAACCCCATTCCCTCAACGATTATTTTCAAAATTGAAGGAAGAATCCAAAATTGGGTTAACTTTAAGTGACAACGAATCAAAGGGATCGGGTCTTTAGTTTTCTTAACACCATCCACATAGTTCATGCTTGTTGAAAAATAAAAATTTGTTTGGCCACTCAGTTCAGAGCAATGAATAACTGTGCAGTAAATTGTGAAGAACTAAACACCTTATTTTAATACTCTTTTCACACAGAACGCATCAATTGAAAGCTAGAATTGCTACTATGAATTCAATCCCAATGATCAAGTAATTACACAATGAATTACTTTCGAAGGTTTTCTATTCGTAGTAGATGTTTGAATTGGATAATCAAGGTAAACATTTAATGAGCAGATCTAACAGTGGTCCAAGTAATGTGCATTTTGGTTATATATATATATATATATATATATATATAGTAGTTGTTTCAAGAAGTAAAATCCAATGGATTATATGGGAGGACATCGAATAAAACTTCCAGACATTCAATTAAAAGAAAAAAACATAATGGTGGTAGAACGAGAAGATCCCGTTCCATATTCACAACCATCCATAAACTTGCAAAATTTCGATATCAAGGTTTAACACAGTTACGGAAAAATAAAAAAAGCTAAATATATATAATCCAATCTTATTACAATTCAATATTAAATGAAAATACCGTCGCCAACAAAGCTGAGCTTGGAGATGTTCTTCGGCAACTTTCTAATCATTGAGACTTCACTGGTACCTCCCAACCAACGGTAGGGGTACTCTTCTTCCTTCTTATCCCCTCGAGCCGCAAAGGGGCCATGAAAACACAAACCAGAAATACTCGATCTCCAAGCTTTCCTCGCAAGGTAGAGCCGCCACTTTCTCTCAAGCTAGGTATCCGAACCCTCATAAGTAAAACCAATAAAGGTTTTTGCAACATAACTTTACTCATACCTAGTGTGATCCATTTATCATCTAGACGATTTGTTTTATATAATTTCCCCATGACACATTGCCACTTGCATAATTAATTCACAATTTTATTAAATAATTTAGAATTATTTCCCCCTTACACTTGTCATCCTCTACCCCAAGTTACACAAGTAATTCAATAATTTATTTTAATAAAAGTTAATTTCTCTCACCCTTCCTAAAAACGCTCCTTAAATCACTCCTAGTTGTCTCTTTATTCCCCTTATTTACAATTAATAACTGATGCTTTACTAAATCTTAGTTGAGTTAAAATATGATTATTCTCCTAGTTAGACTAGTGTTAACTAGACTCTAGATACCATTCTATGCGTACACATTCTTTCAAATTTATTCCATTCTTACCTTAAATTCCAATTTGGTAATTTCTTGCACATATATGTATTAAATCAATCTTTAGGTTTATTTTATTTTTCTTAATTTCTTAACTTGATTTACTTCATCCCCCCATTATTTAATTTATAATTTATTTTTAGTTTTCTTACTAACTTAGACATAGACTTGATTCTTTTGAATAGTCTTAGACTTTGATTTTGGGATTCGATTAATAATTTCAATCCTTAATTAATTAATTAAATCTGGGAATGCTTAAAGATTTTACAAGGTTTGATTATTCATTCAAGGTTTTCCATGCCACCTAGACCTATTGACTCACGTTTTATTTTTGCGACATGCCCTTCAAGACACACTCGGTGCTCTAAGGATGCCACTCTCCTTTGACTGGTTTTGGTAGTTGTCCAACAACTAGATTCAATACTCCATTCAGGCGACCTTGTGAGAGACTATGGGCTTCTAAGGAATAAGGACTCTACTTTATTGCACGCCCTTTAGAAATTTTCATGAGCGTCTGTCTAAGTCTTCCCCCATGACATCGTGGACCTATTGAAATAGGTAATTGTTAACCTACAATTAGAGCCACAACAAGAGTGCTAGTAGTTTGTGACAGGGATGTTGCCACACCCATCCCTCAATATTTGGTATATGTGCACGGCCTTTGTACTCCTTATGTGAGTCATATTAGAAAACATTCATTATCTTGTATCCATCAACAAAACACTATCAATGATCCACAGACAAAATCATATTATAATAGATAATATGTCACATATGCATAAATGAAATACCCAAACCAATATAATCCACTCCCTAACTCAATCAGGAGTCCAAGGAGGTCCATTGATGCCATCAACATCCACATTTTCTCAATGTCCTTCACACTCAACAAAAAATCGTCAATAGCATCTGTCAATACACATTGTAATGCCTATAAACATATATTTATCTAACATTGTTATCTTCACAAGGATTTATTTCTTAACAGCATAATACAATATCTAATCAACATAATATCAATCTGCTTAATAGCAACTTAAACACTTTAGATTCATCAAATAAATTCATAGCAGAATAAATAATTACATAATTCAACAAGGTACCTGATTCTGATGCTATTTCCGTTGCCAGCTGCCTTCCTTCTGCTACCTGCTACACAGTCCAGTCCTACAAACACAGCAAATAATTTCCCAAAACCTATTGTCCACCCTGCCAACTAGGAAAACAACCTAGCTCCAGGATATCTACGGATATCCTGGCCC
>JASDQU010310306.1:50887-64378 GCA_032191745.1 Picea mariana
TTTTTATTGGAACTAAGGATATCCTCAACAGGGGCATCAAATCCCTATTCTATTGTGCAGGCGAGTGTGTCATCAATTAAGGGAATTTCTCACAATAAGAAAGAGAAAACCCCCTTCCCAAAACCATTATTTTCAAAATTGAAGGAAGAATGGAAAATTGGGTTAACTTTAAGTGACAGTGAATCAAAGGGGTCGGGTATTTAGTTTTCTTAATGCCATCCACACAGTTCATGCCTGTTGAAAGATAAAAATTTACTTTGCCACTCAGTTAAGAGAAACCAATAACTATATAATAAATTGGGAAGAACTAAACACCTTATTTACATAATCTTTTCACACATAACACAACAATTCAAAGTTATAATTGCTACTATGAATCCAATCCCAATGATCAATTAATTACACAGTGAATTTCTTTTGAAGGTTTCCTATTCATGGTAGATGTTTGAATTCGATCATCAAGGTAAGAATTTAATGAGAATATCTAACAGTGGTCGAAGGAATGTGCATTTTGGTTCAATATATATAAATATATAACAATGGTTTCAATAAGGAAAATCCAATGAATTATAAGGGAGGACAACAAATAAAACTTCCAAACATGTAGATAAAAAAAAAAACTTGAATGGTGGCAGAGCTAGAAGAACCCTTTCCGTAGTCACAACCATCCATAAACTTGAAAAAAATCTATATGAAGGTTTAATACAGTTAGGAAAAAATGAAAAACTCTAAATATATATATATAATATGATCTTATTACAATTCAGGCTTAAATTAAAAGACTATCACCAATGAAGCTGGTCTTGGATATGTTCTTTGACAATTGACGATCCTTTCGTCCTTCGGTTTGTTAATCATTGAGACTTCACTGATACCTCCCAACCAACTATAGGGGTATTCTTCTTCCCCCTTAGCTCCATGAGCTTCCAAGGGGTCACACACATGCAAACTAGAAATACTCTAGCTCCAATCTTGTCTCGCAAGGTAGAGCCAACACTCTCTCTCAATATGGGTATCCCAACTCTCAAGTAAAACCAGTCAGAATTTTTGTAGCATAACTTTACCCATAACCAGTGTGATCCATTTCTCATCTAGGACATTTGTTTTATACAATTTACCCATGACACATCCCCACTTGCACAATTAATTCATTTTTTAATTAAATAATTTAGATTAATTGTCCCCTTACACTTGTCATCCTCTCCCCCAAGTTGCACAAATAATTCCACAATTTATTTTAATAAAAAACAATTTCCCTCACCCTTCCTAAAAGATCTCCTTAAATCACTCATTGTTGTCTCTTTATTCCCCTTATTTCCAATTAATAAATAATTCCTTACTAAATCTGATTTGAGTTAAAATAGGATTCTTCTCCTACTTAGACTAGTCTTATCTAGAGTCTAGATACCCTTCTATGCATACACATTCTTTCAAATTTATTTCATTCTTACCTTAAATTCCAATTTTTTTATTTCTTTCACAGATGTGTATTAAATCAATCTTTAGGTTTATTTTATTTTTCTTAATTTATTAAATTGATTTACTTCATCCCCTCATTATTTAATTTATAATTTAGTTTTAGTCTTCTTACTAACTTAGAATTAGGGTTAATTTTTTTGAATAGGATTAGACTTTCATTTGGGGATTCAATTAATAATTTCAATCCTTAATTAATTAAGTAAATCCAACAATACTTAAAGATTTTACAAGGTTTGATTATTTGCTCATGGTTTTCTAGGCCACCTAGACTTATTGACTCATGTTTTATTTCTAGGATGTGCCCTTCAAGATGCGCTCCATGCTCCAAGGGTGCCACTCGCCTTTGATTGGTTTTGGTAGTTATCCAAACCCTAGAGTCAACACTCTATTTGGGTGACCTTGTGAGAGACTAAATAATTTTAAGGAATAAGGAATCTGCCTTATTATGTGCCCCTTAGAAATATTCATGAGCGACTATATCAGTCTTCCCTCATGCCATCGTGGACCTTTCAAACTAGGTAGTTGTTAACCTACAATTCGAGGCATGGCGGGAGTGCTAGTAAGCTATGATAGGGAGATTTCCACACCCTTCCCTTAATATCTGGTCATATTAGAAATTATATTAGAAATCATTCGTCAGCGTGCATCCATCAACAAAACATTGTCAATGATCCATACACAAAATCATACTATAATCAATCATATGTCACATATGCATAAATAAAATAATGAAACCAATACAATCCACTCCTTGACTCAATTCAGAGTCCAAGGAGGTCAATTGATGCCATCGACATCCACATTTTGTCAATATCATGCACACTCAAGGAAAACTCGTCAATAACATCTATAAATATGCATATATCAATAACATCAAATCATAATCCATCAACATCATCATAAGAATCCATAACCAAAACAAACAATCATGTACTATAACCAGATCACTTGCACACAAGTTTCCTCAAAGAATAAGTCTATAACATGTGCTTGCAAGAGCGGGATGTTACAAACGGTAGTAGAAGGACATGATTATTATAATAAAACAAAATAATATGATGCATTTTTTCTTTTTCCCACAACCTTTTTTGCTAAACTGAGTAAGTTCTGCATACTATTTTTTCTAGTCAAGCATTCTTCCATTACTAGATTATTCCTAGGATAAAATTCCCATCCATATTTTTGTACTTATCTTGTATGTTTCTCATTACATTCTCTAGCTAACTTACAAATGGTGTTTGTCCCTTGAACCGACTATATCCGAATCAAAATTACTCACCCATCTGAATCTTGTCTTTACAGTGAATTTTCTTGCACTATTCATTACATTTAGAAATACCATTTGTAAATGTTATTTTGATTAAAATTGTAATAACTGGGTAACCTGTAATTTCCTGGGTTATAAGTTAAGTATTTTATTCGAAGGAGAACTTAAAAAATTATTTTGATAGCCCTTCTTAAAGTTCCTTTCTCCTTAATTTATGTTGTCTTGTACACTTTAGTTCTTAGTGTATGGTTCTGTTAATCATGGTCATATTCGAATTTATGGTAGTTGTTCGTTGATTTCAGGAATTAGCATGAGTATTGCTATAATTGAAATGTAGATATGAACCTTTGTTGTGCTCCTTATTATTTCATAGAAAAATTAAATTATCTTATGAAACTATGAAACTAATGATGGGTTTTGCATGTGCGAGGGAAGCCATCAATCATTCTATATCACCCTCTTCCTCCACACTTTGAAATATTCTCCAATACTTCGGTTACCGAGATCAAGATTATATCAACTCTAAATTGATACATAGTAGCAACTATGTAATACCCCTAGGAAAAACCCAATTGTAAATGTAAATGAAAATGTACTTAATTTGGTGAGCTGTTTGATATCATTTTTGTATGATCTTTCCATGCTATAGTGCACACATGTACTAAGAAGTAAAATGATGAAGTGTGCGCATTCTAGGATACTGCACGCAACAAACTTAAGTGCACATGATTTTGAGGCCAATGATCATTTGTGTATATGTTGTGTTTTATAGGCTGGTGAGCTAGTCTCTTATAAGCTAGAAGGTTTATGTGATGATTAGGTCAGAGAGTCTAGGTGCTAAAGGCTAGTGAGCCTATTTTTGTATATGTCTTATGATTAATATAAAATACATCGCTACGTGTAGACCGACCATGATAAAAGAGTAAGGAGGATTAAACTCCACTATTTAGGGAAAGGGGGGATAAAAGTTAAGGAAAAGGGATAAGCTAGGGAGGTTAAGCCCAAAAAGAATATTATGTTAATATTCCTTGAAGTATAAAGTATGGATAATTATTTTATCCTAAGTTCTAAGGATGGGGACAAGTGATCCAAAGTAGCTCCCAACATGACAAGTGTCAAGTTGGTAACATGCATACACATAGTTTGGAATTAGTTCATTTTTCCATTCATTCATTCCATCATCATTCACTCACTCATTGAGTGATCCTTTGTAACTTCATGTAGCTATATCCATACATGTACCTGTATCTGTACCCGTACTTGTATCTTTACCTAGTTAGCTTAAGAGTTGGACTGAAGAAGCGGGTTGTCGGGCCCGTGGGAGATTGAAGAGGTGGGTTGCCAGGACCGTGAAAAATTTCTCTCTAGGTTATAAAATTGTTGGGAATTGATTCTCGAAGGTGATAAAATGCAGCTACATGGCTATGAGACTTCCTTTTCAGCCTATTGTTGAAGCCTTGGAAGGGAAGTGGGGTATTCAAGGGAATGTTGAGTAGAGAAGGGGCACACTTCCTCGGGTGTGATAGGCATGTGGGGAATGAGGGACTGTAGGCTATTAGTTTGAGTTGGCACCTGTGACAGAGTCTTTCCTGTTATATGAGATACATAAGCCTGGTTAGGAATCCCTTTACCCGGGTGGAGTTTAGTCCCAGCTCGGGGGTGACCCACTATTGAGAGTGATGAGTAGTGTGGTCCAAGCCTAGGAGATTCGTGGAAGGTATTCACATAGTTGGTGATATTATTGATATTATTACCAAGATAAGTGTTAATTGTGTGTTAATTTATATGTTGCATAATTATTTATGTGTTTATTTTTATGGGTTTTTACTGTGTGTGGTTTATACCTGTCTTTATATTTATGGGTATTGTCTGTCTATGCTGCATGTATATGTTTACTATTATTTTAATATGAATTTGTGCATTTACAGAATGTATTTGTATGTTTAAATTTTTATATATAAAGTTCTGCAAGAGTTTTTGTTTGTATATGTTTTAATTTGCATACAGTTCGAAAAATGTTATGTGGCATAGCCCAGTTGGATGTCGGGGATGTTACAATATGGTATCATAATTTCAATTTTCAACACTGAGCCTGGATGGGCTGAGAAAGTTGATTTGAAGTGAAATTTCACAGAGGATTGATTTCGAAGTGGAAAAAATTCAAGTTACAGAGTGTCCATGGTAAAAAGTAACGACAATTGCATGGAATTGGGAAAAGCCCCAATTTTTGTTGTTAAATTCATGCGAAAATTGAGAAATTTGGCCAAGTAGTGAGATATTCTTAATGGACTATATGTTATAGCAAATTTAGGCCTCAAATTGTTCGAATTTGAAGTTATAGGGAAGCCATGACAAATGGAGAAATATTAGTTGATTAAAATTCTGAATTCATGAATTGAGTTTGGAAACAAAGTCATTCCAGAAATGTCAACCAATAGAGATTTGTTGTTGCAGAGGCTGAATTTTTGTTATCAGGGTGAAATTGAACAAATTTCATATTTGCATAATGTTTATGGTGAAAAATGGGGAAAAGTTTGGCAAAAGCCCCAATTTTTGTAGAGAAATTCACAAGGAATTCATTCCCATAAAAATGAATGTGTGTCGGTGTGCGGATTAAAAAATAATGATGTGCAGTGAAAGGCTTGTGATATATGGAAAAATATTGGCGCAAGATGTGCGTGCTAAAATTTGGCGTTGCATAGTGAAGAGTGGCATTGCGCAGAAAAATATTGGCGTGCGGGTGCACGCACTAATATTTGGCGATGTGTGGTGCAGAGTGACATTGTGTGGAAAACTATTGGTGTGCGGGTGTGTGCACTAAAATTTGGCACAATGTGGTTCGAAATGGCATGGCGTGGAAAACTATTGGCGTGCGGGTGCATGCACTAAAATTTGGCATTGCGCAGTGCACAGTGGCATGGCACAGAAATATATTGGCATGTGTGTGCACGCGCTAAAATTTGGCGTTACATGGCGCAGAGTGGCATTGTGCGGAAAATATTTCTGCGTGGGTGTACGCACTCAAAGTTTGGCACTGCACAGTGCAGAGTGTTAATGTGTAAAAAAAATATTAGTTTTCGAGTGTGCACACTTAATTTTGGCACTGCGTGATGATGAGTGGTAATGTGCAGAAAATTTTGGCATGTGTGTGTGCCCACTAAATTTAGCATTATGCGGTGCGGATTGAGTGGTGCATGTGTAATACTGGCATGTTCGGTGTGTATACACATAATAATGGCACACATGGTGTGCACAGTATTGATAGAGCACAGAGGAATTTTTTTGGTGCACTCCCAATGTGGTAAATGTTGTCGTGCAACAGTTTAGTTAATGGTGCACGCCGAGTAGTGGTGCGTGGTGGGGGCGTACAAAACTTTCTCATGGTGAAGCGTGTAGAGTAAAATGTGCACATAATATTAGTGCGTAACAAAAAAATTGTGTGCAATAGGGATTAGTGCATGTCAAACAAAAATTGTGTGCAGTGGATATTGGGACGCGACACAACAGTAGTGCGCACTAGTTATTGGTGCGACAAAGAAGTGATACATGCTGGTCATAGGTGTGTGGATCATGTGCTACCTTATGGTGTTGCTTCACATGCTAAGTATGGGTGTACAGGTTGAAATCTATGTGCGCAAACTAATTTGGATGGTGTACAAGAGCAGAAAACAAACGAATTTTTGTAATATTTTTTATTGTTTAAAGGTCATCCTTTTGCAGTGCGTTTTTTAGGTCCGTAATAGCGTTTTTAGCTACTCAAAAACCACAAGAACAGAGTGTACCAAGGTACATTATGTCTCTTCAACTCAAATGAGAGAGCCCTAATAGAGATTTCTAATGGTGTAAATAGTTTGTCAAACAAAGCTTTTATGAGAAAGTTACAGGACAAACAGTGGGAGGTAAATTTTAAGACCCAAATAACTTCAAGGGGCCATAACTTTCTTCTCCTAAATTAGATTGAGGCATAGGAGAAGTAAATGGAAATATATTGAACCATAGAAGACATTTAAAGAGATAAATTAAATTTTTGGGCATGTTAAAAACATCTAAGAAGGAAAAGAAAGTATATGTAGCATTCCAGACCAAAAAACACGAATTGGCCTAGAACTTTAGTAGGTTGCAACTAGCATCCCATAAACCAGAAAAATGTGAAACTTGGAAAGACTATCCTAAATATGTATATAAAGAAACCCAATTGATATCCTACTAAAACTTCAATGGATTATGTGAAAAAATGCATAATTACAGCGTAAAATTGCACCAAGTTGAAGAGTGAACAAAAACATTAATGCACAATTTTCAAATAACCATAACTTTCTTCTCAAGACTCATAATTGAGCATGGAAGCATGCATTAGAAAGGTATTGGATAGTAGAATATAATTATTGACCCATAGAATTGATATAGAAAATTATATTTTCAGGAAATAAGAAGAAATAATTATGATATATTATTGAACCAGAATGGTTCATTTTTTTCATGAAATTGTTGAAACAGTTAGCTTGCCAAAGTTCTGTTGGTTGCACATTTTGCAGAGTTAACAAAAAATATATCAGATAAGGATTAGTAAAGAGTGAAAGATTAATGAAAGATGCACAGGGGTCTTATGACCAAGAAGATGAGATCAGAGGGATGGATTTCCATACGAGCATTGAAGAAACAAACTCCAATGGACATGGAGAAGGAAGGGATGAACACATGAATATGATAGAGACCGTTAAAAATTTTCAAAAAGATGTCCAAATCCATAAATTTGATAATGAAATGATTATAAAATACAAGGAGCAATAGGAGGACTTCAACATGAAGTTAATGCAAAGATTGAACAAAATAGAAAAGAAGTTGGATAATGAGAGTGGCTCAACCAAATCAGTAAGTCAAATGTCTCTTGATGAGAAAAGAAGAACAGGAAGTGTTAGCAGACATCACCATCACCCCCTGAAGCATTTCAATAAGAGAGCATGCAATATTTAAAGTCCATCCCCTTTCAAGAAGCATAAGAGTTATGGGGTGGATGAGCTACGAGGAGAAATGAATAAAATCAAACCTCCTACATTTGAAGGTGAGAACAAAAATGATGAAGACATAGAGACATAGTTTTTGGGAATGAGAAAGTATTTTCAATTGAATAATTATTCTTCTCATGCAAAAGTAAAAATTTTCATCTATCAACTGAAGGGAAATGAATCCATGTTGTGGGATCAACTTGTGTAGGTGCAACACATTAAGGAGAAAAATGTTACTTGGAGGGAATTCAAGAATTATTTTAAAAGAAATACTTGACTAAGAGATACTATAGTAAGAAAATGAAAGATTTCTTTGAAATCAAGCTTGGGAGTATGACCATAGATGGATATGAAAGAAGGTTTTTATAACTGTTGAATTATGTTTATTTCATCAAGGATGAGACAGTTAATATTCAGAGGTATTTGAGTGGATTTCCATCATTCATCAGTGACAAAATACAATATGATGATCCTAAAACATTGGAGGAGACCATAAGGAGAGCTAAATCCCTATATGATCAACAAAAAGCAAGGCCAACTTTCCAAAAATATTGGGAAGAAAAGAAGAAATTCAAGATGGATAAGAGGAAGAAGGGGACTAAGCCACCATTCTTCAGAAATAATTCTCAGGGACAACTAACATCCAAAGAAAATTGAATGATGGAGACAGGAGGTCAAAGGCAAAGGAAACCACCTATTCAATGTTTGGGTTATAAAGGAGATCATATGTTTATGGATTTCCCTTGGAGAGGTGAAAAAGTGAGAACTGTTCACAATGTACAGGAAGATGAAATAGTGGAAGAAATGGGAAGAAATGTACCAAGGATGTATGCATCCCCGGATAACAAACAAACAAAGTATTGGTCACATATGATTCAAGTGGAAGGTATGATGAACAACCAAAGAAATTCTATTTTAATTGATTCAAGAGCTAGTCATAGTTATATAGATCCTAAGATGGTGGAAAGTTTGCATTTTCCAAGAAGAAAGCATGGACAATATTGGTTGGTCCAGCTGGCTATCGAAATCAAAAGAAAAGTTAATGATATGGTTAAGTCATGTCTTATGGACATGAATGGACTGAACACCAGTGAAGATTTGAACATCTTTCCTTTAGGTTTGTATGATTGTCTAATTGGAATGGATTGGTTGGAACAACAGTATGCTCTCCTAGAATTTCATAACAAGACATTTAATTGCTTGGATGAGGAAGGGAACCTAAGGATAGTGCAGGGAATTCCTAGAGCAGTAACCATTAGAGAAATTTCAGCATTGCAGTTGAAGAAATATTATAGAAAATGATGTCAAATATTTGCAGCACATATGGAAGAGGCACTTAAATATAAGGTGTCAAATATTGAAGATTATGCAATACTAAAAGAGTTTGAATATGTATTTAAGGAAATACCAAGATTTTCTCCTAAAAGAGACATTGATTTCTCCATAAATTTGATTCCTGGAGCAGCTCCAGTATCCAAGAGTCCATACAAGATGAGTACACCAAAATTGAAGGAGATGCAAATGCAAGTTGAAGAGATCCTGAAGAAGGGGTATATACACTCAAGTGTTTCACCTTGTGGTGCCCCAGTTTTATTTGTGAATAAAAAGGATGGAACATTGAGACTTTGCATTGACTTTAGGTAGTTGAAGAAGGTAACTATGAAGAATAAGTATCCTTTGCTAAGGATAGATGACCTCTTTGATCAACTGAAATATGAAAAAATATTCTCCAAGATTGATCTTATGTCTGGTTATCATCAAGTAAGAATTAAAGAAGAAGACATCAATGTTGGCATGTTTTTAGACAAAGGTAGAGTATGCATGTTTTGTCATTGATGGAAAAGATTAGCACGTTTAGCAGAGTGATGATGGCATGGAAATGGAAAGATCAACAGTGAGGAGCAACAATGATCGCTAGATCACCCATCTCGAATTCCCCATGACCATCAGATCTAAATACAGATAGGAGGAACATGCAAAAGAGAAGAACAAATCTCAGATGTTGGATTTGAGCGCGATGACTGACCATCGTTGGATCCAGAAGAAGGAGCATGATCTTTAAGTATAAGATGAAGTGGGATTACCAAGTCCTGAAAGAAGGAGGTTCATCCATTTTCGAGGAGTACACATGGCGAGGGATTAACATTTCACTGACTGGAAAGTTAAAGGAAAGTAGTGCTCTGACCTTATAACTCGTGATATGTAAAATCATGATAAGATTTGGATCATTGATCCAAGAGGGACATGTGGTGATAGATCGAAGCATGAGAAAAGTTTCGTTTAGGAGTTTAGGATACCGAGAGTTGGAGGAGTCAAGGAAGCAACTCACAGTAGAGACTCGCAATATGCGAGATCACAAAAAGATTTGGACCTTTGAATCATCAATATTGTGGACCGTTTATCTGACTCCATTTTGGAGTTTCGGATATCGGGAGTTGGAGGTGTCAAGGACACTCATGACAAGAATGATGAAATCACGAAATGCGAAACCACAACTTAATTTGAGTCATTGATCAAAGGGAGATCGTGGACCATTGATCAGGCATGATGAAGGCCCGTGAAGTTGCAAAATCATGATAAGATCTTGACCGTTGATCCAAGAGGGACATGTGGCAAGGGATTAACTTTTCACTAACTGGAAAGTCAAAGGAAGGAAATTCTCTAACCTTGCAACTCATGATATGCGAAATCGTGATAAGGTCTGGCCCGTGGTCATAGACAAGGTCACATCGTCGAGGGCTTAAGGGAAGGAGCTAATTGCTAAGCTCCATTTTGGGGATCACAACTTGGAGTGTCGAGACCCTTCATCACAGGAATCCCGAAACGTGAGATCATGATGAGATCTGGACCATCGGATCATTGGAGATCTCGACTGCTGATCAGGCTCGATGAAGTTCATAAGTTTGCAAAATGCGAAACACCTTTTGGTGTAGGTTGTTTTCATCCCTGATGGTCATGTGAGAGGGAGGAGCTAGTGGATCTAAGCTCCATTTCAAGGATCGCAACTTGGACCGTCGAGACCGTTCGACACAGGATTGTCGAAATGAAAAATGTGAAACGCATCTTGATTAGGCCCATGGTCACAGCCAGTGATCATATGGGATAAACACAAGACCCTGCAGATTTAATCCAATGGTGCTAGTTATTTGAGCATCTGATCGAAGGGATACTGTTGATCTTTATGATTAACTGTTTAGTTATGATTCAGTTAACAAAACTGAATCGTAGTTCTTGGACGGTTGGCGATTAAGTGGTTGAAGTGTTGTTGGCCCAGGTATTTGAGGTGTAATTGAAGTTGTGTGAAGTGCATAAAAGAAATATGGAGTGACTGTGAATGGTTGGTTGTTTTTAATGAAAAATGCGTTGAACTATAATAAAGGGAAAATTACAGTATGCACGGCATGAGACCGACAATATGCGCAGTGTGAGATAAAACTCAGATATGAGTAACAGATGGTTTAGTAGACTTAATATTGTTTAAGCACAGTAACAACTGATTCACCCTTCCTCTCAGTTGTCTTAGTAATTTCAACAATTGGTAGCAGAGCGGGTTCCTTTTATTTAAAGGTAGATTTGTAAGCTTAAACATGACAAGTCATGAAGGGACTTCAACCAGCAAGCCTCCTCTGTTTGATGGAATAAAGTTTTCCTTTTGGAAGGTTAGAATGAGAACATACCTAATGGACTTAGGTGTTGATGTTTGGGATGTAGTAGAGACTGGATATACAAAGCTTTTTGTGTTGTCTTCCAAGGATGATAAGTTAGAATTTATCTTTAATACTAAGGGAATGAATGCTATCTTGAATGGACTTGTTGAAGCTGAGTTTGTAAAGGTGATGCATCTTGAAACTGCTAAAACTATGTGGGATAAACTTATTAATACTTATGAAGGAAATGAGAAAGTAAAAGATGCCNAGTATTTTTTAAGAGTTGAAGAACTTGTGAATGCCATGAAGGGTCTTGGTGAGAAGATTGAAGAATCATTTTTAGTTCAAAAGATTTTAAGATCTCTGCTTGATAAATTTAATCCAAAAGTGTCTGCGATAGAAGAAATAAATGATCTTAAAACTCTGTCCATTGATCAACTCCTAGGAACTCTAACCGCATATGAAATGAGAATCAACAAAGATAAATCCATTACTAGAGAAACATATTTTAAACAAGACAAGAATGTTGATTCAGATTTAGATGATATTGAGGCAAAATTTGTGAGAAGGTTAAAGAAAGGATCAAGAAAATATCAAGAAAATATCAAGGAAAGATTCCCTTGAAATGTTTTAACTGTGGTAAGATAGGTCATTTTGCTTCTAGGTGTCCCCACCAAAACAATGACCAGATCTATGATGATGAAAAAAAATACAAATTCAAGAAATATAGTAAAAATAAAAGTTTGTGTGCAGACAATGACAATTCCTCAAAAGACATAGATAGTGATTCATCATGTGAAAACAAAGTGAATGATTTTATTCTTATGGCTATGGGATATTTTGATGATGAACACATAGGATTTGAAATGGATGAAGAAGAATCTGTGGTGGATATGGAAGGTGAATTAATCAGTGCTTTGGAAGAAATTGATAGACTCGGATTTAAGAAGAGAAAACAAAAAAAGTTCTTGATGAAGTTTAAAATGAATGGTGAAAAACCTGATGAAAATGTTTCTCTACTAAAACTGGAGTTAGAAGAGGCAAAGAAAATAAAAGACACAAACAACAGTTTTTAGAGAAGAAAGCGAGCTGTGAAGTCTTAGAAGAAGAGATAGTAAAAACCAAAAAAGAACTGGAGAAGTTAAAGTCATTGTATCATCAAAATCTACCAAGTATTAAAGCCTCAAAAGAATTAACTTCCATTCTAAATCAGCAAAGAAATCCAAAGTTGAAAGAT
Source organism: Picea mariana (assembly GCA_032191745.1). NCBI lineage: Eukaryota > Viridiplantae > Streptophyta > Pinopsida > Pinales > Pinaceae > Picea > Picea mariana. The sequence goes on from JASDQU010310306.1 coordinate 63,524, forward strand.
GGCTTGGGCTATGAAGAAGGATCAAGTAGTGATCATCCAAGTAATACAGAACCCATCAAGTTTGTCATATCTACAATCAATGACAACAAGCACTCTGCAGAAACAAAGAAATGAAATCAACCATTAAGAAGGAATGAAAGAAAAAGTACCAGAAGCAAATCCGTAGATCAAAGAATTAACACAAACACATTTTGTGATCAAAGAAATCATCAGCTTGGAAGAAATTGACTACAACATTTTTTCAGGTACAAAGGTTTTTTCTATGGTCATTGTTTTATTTGTTCTAATTTTGGTCACAAAGTTGTAAACTATTCTTTAAGATCTAGATATTTGAAATCAAGATACTCAAGTGATAATTGTCTGCCACAACAAATATTGAGACAGCCAAGAAACAAACAACCAGATCAGCCAGCTCTCAAAATTGACGATTAGTCCTGATGATGAATCCCGATCTGGATTCAAAACGTCGATGAAAAAATGACACTAACTGTGGATTCTCCGACAAATGAATTTGAAAACCCTTACCACAAAAATCTGAAAACAGTAAACAACCACATACTATAAATCATGTGATGGATGGAGGAAGGACGTAGGTGAAACATAACAACAATTATGAGCATAAAAATTGTTATGATCTATTATTCAGTGAATGAAAATGTTACATCTTTCATAACTATGGACATAGAGCTGCAGATTGTCGCTTAAGGAATTTTAAGCCAGATTCGAATCCTACTGCCGAAAATTTCAAGATTTGGAAGAAGAAAGAAGATGACAAGTGTAGACTAGTGTTATCAACCCAAAGACAAAACAATCCCTGGTATATTGACAGTGGATGTTCCAAACATATGACTGGAG
>JASDQU010310306.1:73464-91864 GCA_032191745.1 Picea mariana
TAAATAATTTATTTTTTATTCACTTTGAATTATAGTACACTTATAAATTCACTTTATTATTTACCTTCTAAAATATCTTAAACCACTTTGACTACTTTGACCTTTTGGGGCTTCTAGATGACATAAGAGGGTCCTCCAACTTCGTAAGGCCATAACTCTCAAACTGTGAGGAGTTATGTGACGTTACACATATCACCAGAAATGGAATTACATGTACCATCCATATAGAATAATATTACCTGCAAATATATAAAAAATCATACCATTATCCATCAAACAAACTTGGGTCCATTACCCAAACCTGGGTTCTCCAACTTCTCATGGCCATAACTCTCTAACCGTGAGGAGTTATGTGACATTCCACATACCACCGGAAATGGCATGAAAATCACTATCCATATAGGATAGTTTCACTGACAAATTCACCGACCTTCATCTCATTATTCCACAAATAAGCATGAGTTCTCTAACCATACTTCTAGGATAACTCAATCTGCAAAGCATCTTCCCGTGAGAGCTTTCACCATAANCCATTTCTACTTATTATCAACCATGACAAGAAAATAAAGAGTCATCTTTACATTAAACAATATTGGGTCCATTACCCAACTTTTGTGCTACGGGGCTTTCTTCAAGGGTTGACATCAATTACAACCAACCTTAATCAACACTTACACCAAAGAGAGACATTGAATTCTCTATTGATTTGGTGCTAGGAGCTTCCCCAATGTCCAAGACACCTTACAAAATGGGAACACCTGAATTAAAGGAGTTGCAGATGTAGCTTGAACACATTTTGAAAAATGGGTATATATGCTTGAGTGTGTCGCCTTGGGGAGCCCTAATGCTTTTTGTGAAAAAAAATGTTTCTTTTTTTAAATTAAAAAAAACAATAATGTGTTAATAACTTAATTAATATTAATATAATCCTTAAATATGGAAATGAAAAAGAAATATGCCAAATTTGTTAGTAACTTAAAAAATTTCATCGAACCCTTGATTGTCAAAGTACCTTATGGGTTTTTTAATTTAATAATTGGTTCTAAAATAAATAAAAAATATATGTTTGTGTATGACTATATTTTTAACGTCCCCAAAATCTTTGATATTTTCTTCTCCATCTACATTTTCGACAAATTATCTTAATTATTGTTAATCCCATAAATTTAGTAATTGGTTCTAAAATAAAATATGTATATGTTTGTGCGTATGACTGTATTTTTAACGTCACCAAATTATTTGATATTTTCTTCTCCATCTACATCTTCGATAAATTATCTCAATTCTTATTAATTAATCTACCAAGATACATATCAAAAGAAAAAATAATTGAAAAATGTAGGAAGTAATCATTATAGTTTTAATTCCGTTTTTATAAAAAATTTAGTTTTTTTCTAAAAGAAAAAAAAAAGTGGTTGTAGGGTTTTTACGCCAAGTCAAGTTTGGGCTTTCACTGTTCATTCATAAAATCATCAAAATATTACAGCTTGCAAATAGTTGCAAACAACATTAATTTGTTTTTATTATCTATGATATTAAATATATAACTATAGGTGGGCCCCCTTAAGGAGAAAGAAGGACGTTTATTTTCAAATATTTCCCAGAATAAGATCATTACTAGTCCACTGAAATGATTTAATCCATGTTTCAAAGTGATAATGTTCTATTCTTTTAGTTGATTATGAGCTCCACTTCTAATTTGATTGCAAAGAAAAGAAAACTCATGCCATGAAACTTCAAAAGTTTCATATCTTTCATACATTTATATTCATAAATGTTACTATATGGTGATTATTTTTCATAGAAATTATTTTCTAGAATCATAAGTTATAAAAAGTTGATCATATTTCATGTCAAAAGCATGTAGCATCTTAACAAAAACAAGTCAAAATGGATGGGTGATTAACTACATGATATGATCCAAAGGAGACTTGCAAATTTATTTCAAATATATATGTTTGAAGGGTGTTATGGTTTAGCATGTAAAAAAATATTTGGTACAAACTTCATATGTCATCGAACTTCACATTGTAAATCTATACATATATAGTGGTGTTAGGCTTATATGGAAAAGGTGGTATGTTGGTTTTAAAATTTTTGAGGTTGTGATGCATATTACATATGGTATTATATATATGAACTCAACGTTGATGTTAATGACCATTGTTTTTCTTTACTTGGACACTGGAGGTTAATATGTATATATCATTTTTGTCGTTGATCCATTTAAAATGTGGTTTAAATATAAGATGTGAAGGTTTCAGACTGTCATTTAAGTTGAAAATTAATACAACAACGACATGGTTATATGGCATGTTGTTTATGATCTATTTGGAAAACCTCATAATTTGTTATTTGTCAATGGTGGAAGTTGGAATCTAAGGTGGATTAAAGAGTTAATGTGATGTTAATATTGAAGAACGTGATGTTTCCATGCATTCAATGCATAGGACACAATCATTACTCGCTGAGGTATACCACCTTTGCACTAGGGTTTTGGCATTTCATTTTGGTTTTAAGATGTTAGAAAGTTGCTAGAGAGACACTCTTATTCCAAATGCTCAACCGTGGTGGTTTTGGTAATTGTGGCATTGGTTTTTCGGAGGTATTTGAAGAACTAATAAGAGGTATGGTACTCTAGCTCATATTTATTAGACACATATTCTCTTGTAGTGATAATTTTAACCTTGGGGTCGGATGATAGTATGATTAAAACATTTATGAGTTCACCATTTGCCTTAACATTTGTCCTATCTGATTGGATGATCTTGGTTCTCGTTATTTGTGGAAAATAATTTATATTTTAGAAAAAAGAAAAAGGCATGATAATGGAAGAGACACCTAAATATGCTAAACAATTATGTACATTGAAATTAAAAATTTCATATGTAAGCAAAAAAGGTGGTACCTGAGATTTTGAAAAGGTGCCTATGCTTGTTGTGTTTATAGCCACTGCTATCTCCACTTTATGTATCTCTTGTGCATCACTTTCAGGGATTAAGATTTCAGTAGCAGCAATAGTTCCTTTATGGGTAACATGAGGTTTGAAAGAATCATGTAGGAGTTCGCGTTGTTGTGTTAAAGAAAAAAGATCGAACATGGAAATATTAGCTTTGGTTTTCTTCATGTCCTCAATTACATTATAGTCAAGATTGTTGATAACATGACCATATTTATTCTCTACTATTTTATTATCTGTTATCAAATCAATCTTAGTGTCATTCCTTGTTGAACCGGATGTGCTTGGTTCATCTTTGTTTGCTAAGACGATTTTACCAATTTTATTATTAGTTTTTTCTTGGACTGTGTCACTTTGTTTTGGGAGGATAGGGGGAGGTGTTATTTTCCTAAGAGGAATGCTATCTTCTTTAGAAGAAGAAACATCAGATACTGGACCTTTTCTTCGTAAGTTATAACCTTTTGGAACAATAACTTTAACCACTTATGTATCCTCTGGCAAGGATTTCATCAATCTGCTCATCGTCTTATTCTATACACCAGTCCCAAAATGGCATAGCCAACACTGGGGGAGCTTCATAAACAACACCAAAAGGAGTTTGTGCATGGATTTCATCATCCAAACTCTATTGATCTAGAAAAATGGTTTATCACTAGGGTCATAGAGTTGACCCATTGAGGGCATGTTCATTCTGGGTGATTTTGTTGATGATAAGAAAATTATCATTATCGAAGCTATCTAAGTTGAAATCCATGTGTGGTGGTTCAGGTGGATGTGGTGGGTTATCTGGTTTCTTAAAGAATGGATGAAAGTTTGTGGCTTCAATGATCCTTCACCGACATTCTTTTTAAGGTCCACAACTTCATTGGATAAATTCTTAACCATTTTGACCACATTATCAATATCATTTGACTCCTTATCATGTGGTTTAGTTAATAGCAATGGTTTCTTTACAACCGACTTAGTTTCTTCATAAAACATATGTTGATCATACGCAGATACCTCTATTTCTATAGTCTCAACTTCATAAAATTTTAATGCTAATGTGTTTTGGTTAGATCGTTTTACAAACATCCCTATGGAGGGGGTTAATGTAGCCATGTAATATTCAATAACTAATGACTGAGCAAGAGCTACATCATGAGGAAACTTGATTAATACATTAATAAATATTTGGTTAAATTCCTTCACTCTTTCCCTTTTGTCCATTCTAATGGTTCCTAGTTCATTATGTAAAGAAACAATTGTTTTTCTTTCTCCAAATTTTATCATAAAGTGCCTTTCAAAACTATCCCAGACTGTAATAGACCCTATAGGTAAGCTGAAATACGAAGTAGAATATTTCGCGAAAAAAGTGTAAGGAAATAGCTTACATACTATGTCATCATGTTCAACACCTAGAAGATGTATGACTAAAAATAAATTATTAACATGATCTTATGGGGATCCAGGTTTTTTTAGGTTGAATTTTGGGAGGAGTTTATCAAACTTCCTTGGAATTTCATGAAGCTGTCCAGCCAGATTGAGAGCTCCTTGGGTCCTCCATCGAGGTGTAACTTCTTTGTGGTTCATGTTTTCTCCCATTAATTGTTCTATGGTAATTTCTAGTTGTTCACCTTCAAATTCTTCTTCAGGTTCAATGAGGAAACGTGTAGCTATGCTCAAAGGTACTGAGACTTATTGTAAAGAAGTTTTAGTGAGGTCGTCTACGAAGTTAACGTAAAAATAAGGATCTATGTTGGGATGTTCTACATGAGTTGATTTTCTCCTAGGGAGTTTAGTGGTTGTAGGTAGCTTTCCAAGAAATTTTGCATAAGTATGTGTAATTCTACGGGTTTCGTGAAGCTCTTCCCATGGTATACGAAACCATTTCTCAATATGTATTTTAGAGCTACCAGAATCACTTCTGAAATTAGCCTAAGTCTTCATAGATAACTTCTTGTTTAGACTCGACTCGAGGGAAAAAGGTAGATTTGGGTCGGGATTACTTGTTGAAGACTGATTTCGATTATTGTTTAATTCATGTATATAAGCCATAAAATATGGCCCTCCTTCTAGCGCCAATTCTATTGACATGTATGAATTCACCCGGAAACAACAAGGGGTACTCCCTAGTATATGATCCCAACTAGAATATAGATCATTTGAATTAGGAGTCCCATTTAGAATTTGGCCCGACTGCCATTTTTTATGTCTTTTGTTTTTTTATTACCGGTTACGGTTTGGTGTATCAACGAGGGGCAGATGGATGGTGAGAATGAAATGCAAAGATGTAGATGAAGACCATGTATATAAATACAACTAATCTATTACTAATCTATGCTAAACTATCCTAGCTAGGAGCACACTAGAGTAACCGGTGAGTTATAAATGAAACCAAAATCTTACACAACTTTTATACAGTTAGCTTCAACAAAAAAGAAAGATTGGAGGTAAGTGCATGCAAATGTATATAATCATATTAATATAGATCACTACCATGTATCCGATTATAACCCACAAATCTCAAGGCATTGAAATATTCAAAGAAACATCAATAACTGCAGAATGAAAAAGATTGTATGAGAATAAGTCTACAACAAACAAACATTCTTACCATCCATAGAAATAGTAGTTATCTTCATTTGAAGTAGTTCAAAACTCTGATCCATTTCTACACAAAATTCCTTCTATAATATGTTGGCCCTAACGACTTCTCAATATTAGTTAACAAATTATTTGTTCTCGAAAAAGTTCTTGGGTCTATACAATGCTTGAAAATCCAAAACTCCTTTTCAAATGATCTTCTATCCCATTTTATACAAAAATCAGCAACTCCCATGTGTCCTTTCGTCTTCTTCTTGAAAAGGCAGTGACAAAATGGGTCATCTTCTCTTCCCCAATGACATGTGTGCAACAAGGGACAAAATTTAGAGTAATTAGGAAAAGGATGAAATAAAGGGCAGGTGTCATGTCCTTTTCCTTTGAACGTTTTCTTATGAGGTAGGTCGTGCAAACTTCCAACTAGTTATATAGTGATTTGATCTTCCTGTATGTCATATATACCTTCGCGGATAGTGTTGTAATGTTCCAACTTCATTTGCATCTAGTTGTTTTGGTCGATGACTACTGCAGTCGCATATTGGAAAAGGTGTAGATGAGCATACATGTCAATAATGGCACCTTCTAAGTCATTTCTAACCTTCTCGGCACTGACTTTGAAGATTTGGAGACTTCTTTCATCAACCTTTATCTATTGAAATTTTCCTCGAGTTCCCTGATCCTTAACTCCTTATCTTCATTTTGTTTGCATAACCTTGTATGTTATCTATATTGACATCCATAAATGCAGAACTGACTAGATATCGCCACAAGATCCTTTTGCGACTAGCACTACAACCCCTCCATTTTACCTCCTATTTGGAAATTTTCCTAAAATGGAGCCTCCTTGTTTTTTGAAACCTAAATAAAATTATCATAAGCCCCTTTGATAAAACAAAATATTCTCGTGGTAACTCGTGAGTCACTTGAAAAAATTAATAAATTATTCAAAGTGGAAGTTTTAAGAAATTTTTGGCAAAGTTCCTTCAACTCATCTAAGCTACTCTGAGGAGTTCCCTTCAACTCTTCCAAGCTACTTGGAGGATTTCCCTTCAACTCTTCTGAGCTGCTTAGAAGATTTCCCTTCAAATATTCTGAGTTGCTCGGAAGAGTTCTTTCCAATCACTTTGATAAAGCAAAGCAAGTTCAACAAAATTATGATAAAATCCTCCGAGCTGCTCAGAGGAGTTGTTAAGAAATCCTCTGAGCACACCTACCACATTTAATGATACTTTATTAACTTTAATCTATATAAAGTGAAACGAGGTTGGGGCTATCATCACTATACCAATTACTCTTGACTTGACACCAGAGAGCTGGAATAAACATCGTTAGAGAATTTTTTTTGTTCTATCCCTCTACACACGGAAGTGATCAACTGATAAGTCCATTCCCCCCTTCTTTTAAATTTTCTTAAAAATCAGGGTTAGGGTATTTTTCCCCTCTTTTATCTTGCACGATTTCAACCCTGATCTGACTCTTTTCCCTTGAATTATTTTTTTTCTCCGCTTCACCATTTTTTAGACTCTATGCCCTCATCAATGAACCAACCCCTTCAATGGCTATGGATTAAAGAAAGTGAATTCCCTTTGTAATTGACCATTCCCCAATACCCTAGCTTCGATTTTTTCTATTGAAAAACCCTGCTGCCATTTTTCGTCTAAGGCGCGAAATCTCAACCTAAACATACCCTAAGCCCACAACCTGTGCCTCTAAGCTAATCGAATGGTTCCCCACCATGTTGCATATTTGCAAATTTTATTGCGAAAATTGTTTTAGTAACTCTCTGAAAAATATAGGAGAAGTTACTATTAACTTATGTGATATGCTCAAGAGAGTTATTATTAACTCCTTTGATCTGCTCGAAGGAGTTACTAGTAACTCCTTTGAGCAGATCGAAGGAGTTCTTTGTAAAACATTTGAACACCCTCCAATACTAATAAAGACTCTTCTGAGTGCTACTCGAAGGATTTTATATTAAATCCTCTGAACTGCTCATAGGAGTTACTATTAACTCCTCTGAACTGCTCAAAGGAGTTATTATTAACTCCTCTTAATTGCTCGGAGGAGTTACTATTAAATCCTCCGACTTCCATTTATAATTGTTCATTTTTTTCAAATAATTGCCCAAGTATTTCACAATCGTAGTAGGAAATTGATTTCTATATACAAAGAACAACATGTCTTGAATAGTTCTTTATGAATTCTTTCTAATGACATGCTACAAATTTATCATTGTATGTAGGTTCTGTTAGAAAAATAGGACCATGGAGCAATAAAATAAAACAAATGCGGAAACAAAACACAGAAGATACACAATACAATAGAGACACAGATTTACGTGGTTCACCCAGTGTGGGCTACGTCCACCAAAGAAATTGCCAGGTCCTTCCTTTATTATTATCCAGCATATGAAGGGATACAACCTACAACAAACCCGCAGTAACTTCCTCTTCTTTCTCTCACAGTCTCCTATCTAGAATACAATATTGGCAATCCACCATAGCTGCAATACATTTCCCTCATAAAAGAGGTTTGCCTTCTAGGGAAAAAACCCCTAACATAATCTCTATTGTTAGATCTGTGACCTTATAATGAACGGTCCAGATTTACAATAAAATTACCTTATACATTTACAAGGCAATTTTTTCTTTGGGGGCTTCGCCCCCGAACCCCCGCTAGGGACCCGCTTGCCCCCAGCTGGGGGGATATCCCCCCTAGACCCCGCAAAGGGGGTACCCCCCTCTGCACTCCCACGCGTGGAAGAGTGTACATACTTCTGGGGTGTAAATACTTCATGGGGTATAAACACGGCTGAAAGTAAAAGACCTCTGAACCAAGAAGATAATCAGGCTCCACAACCAACAGGTTCATACATGTCACCATGGAAGAAAGAAACAATGAAGCCAGCGGGAGCTGAACCATCTGGCATCTCTCAACAATAAGTAAATATGGAAAGTGTTAGGGCTATATATGATGATACATCATACATTTTAGACAAATAAGGAGAGATTTTGAAATGGGGGGAAGTCTATCACATCTTAAAAAAAAAACATTTTCTACAGAAGTAGAGGACCCATGCAAACTCTAGGAATTTAAGAACATCAGAAAATTGAGAATCTTCAGGGTGGTAACACATCCAACAATATTCCCTGGTGCATATGTCATCTTGTGGATTTGAAGAACGCAGACATAGATAATAGGTATATATTTAATGCAAGAAAGGAGTTGATAACTTCATTCATGCCTGATGATCTAGCTAAATGTTATCACATAGAGGCCAGAAAAAAAAAATCAGATGGTCAACTCCTTAGTGAGTTGGATCTCACCCCAAAGGATTTTTTCCCCACCTGGTATAAAGCAGATAAGAAATTCAAATACCAGGTCAAGGGTTGATATCCCAATACTAATCTAAGAAGACCATACCCGTATATGGTAGCCATGTTGTCCAGGTTTTATGGGGAACCAGACGCAACACAATTTCCTTTGTCATATCTACCGTTAATTTATTTCTATGCAGATGTAGGTGCCTCATTCAACTGGGAAGACATATTGTTTGAAAATCTTAAAAGTGCAATTTCAGTTGTTACATGAGCACAACTGGGCAACTTCCCTAGTTTCCATGTGGCTTCATATCTTTTAGACATAATGTGCATAGCTCACAAATGCCTGAACATGGGATGGATTTGGTTTCCTATTGATGTTGTTATCCATATCTACTAAAACTTTCTATGGGAGCACAAATACTGAACAAATTATCAAAGGATATATGAACACTTTCTTGCACCTCTGTATGATTTCATTTTTTCACCTCCCCACCTTGTATGACTGACAAGGCCATAGAAGTTATAATAAATATTAGGGATTGGTATCTAATGGAGCATGGTACATATATCAGGATATATGGTGCAATGAAACTGCCTCACCTACTTCCTAGGTTCGTCCAAGATAAACTTGTGCTCCATGAAGTAACATATCAGACAATCATACATGGGGTTAGAGGAATGTTGTATAGATCGAAGAGAACCATTTGGCCTCCATTTCCTTTTTACATTGGAAACTACTTTGAAAACACCAAAAATGCACAGACATAAGTAGACATCTTGATATCCTACCATTTTGGAGAGGAAAGATTCAGGAGACACAATCCTAAGAACATTGTCAAAGAGAATGTTCATAGCATGAGACTCCCTTACAAATACACCACTGAGTTCTGGGAAGAAGAAGGTGTACATCAGAATGTCAGAACCTATGATGAAGTTTTTTTTAATAGGCGAGGTCAACCAAGAGGAAGGATTGCAGACGAATAAGCTGCATGAGAGGTGACCAAAAAATATGTAGAAAGAGATGAAGCTAAGAGATCTTCCCCCATATCCCTCTCAACCTATTTAGGTTCTGCAGAAGAAGAAGAAGAAGCACCAACTAAAAAAAAGAGGAGGGACAAAGAGAAAGTGTTGAAGAAGAAAAATGATGCTAAAAAGAAGTAAAAGCTGGAAGGTGACAAGGAAAAGGCTATTGCAAAAAGTGAAGCAAGAGAAAAATCCATTGCTGAAAAAGGAAAAAGAGTTAGCTGAAGCATCAAGAATAGTGGAAGAATTAGCAGAAAAGGAAGCAACATATAAAGTTGTTGAAGAAGAAGGAAGCAGAGGATATATAAGAAGACACACACCTAATGGACTTGGATGTCCCTAGAACATCCACCACAGGTGCAGAAACAAAAAAAAAACAAGTAGTGTGTTAAGTCTCGGGCCTTGGGATCCTTTTCGATCGACTAAAATAGTGAACATCCGTAGTTTCATATACGATAGAAAAAACGGTCCGATCATACAAGAAATGGTTAAAAAATTTCAAGGAGGAGACAAAGCTCCTATATAAGTAGTAACCCAGGTGCCCATTACAGGAGATGTCAGGGAAAACCCTATGGAAAAAACTAGGGCAGGATTTGCATTCATGGATGCAAATGTAGATAATATTCACATGATGTTCCAACATAAAGAGGAGAAGTAAATGAATATCAAAGAGTTAGAAGAGAAGCTGCAACAAGTAAGGATAGATGAGAGAAGTCTTCTCAGTTTTAAAACCAGTGCAGAAAAGTGAGAAATGAGATGGAAGGTGCCATCATCGATATGTATGTATGTATGCCAACCTGCATCTCTTCCAAAACGTAGTTGCAACAATTATTGAACAAAACAACATGATACATATGAAACTAACACAATACAACACTATCTGGGAAGGTATAGCATACATTGATACTTGGATAGGGGAAAATATCAATGCACCTCCAGAATTATATAGACCCTCGAAATCAATAAGGAATTCATATATGTATGCATTAGATCATTGCCAACATGTAGGGCACTGAGAAAATGAAGAAGTGACCAAAGCAATGGGGATTTTCTCTAGAACTCACAAAGATTCTCAAGAGTTGATAAGGCATGGTCGAATCCCAATGTTAGATGAACTTGGGAAGAATTTAGTCATGGAGGAATTAGTGAATGCAGTTTAGGAAAGTACAAGTAGAAGGAGACAAATAGTTGAAGCAACGACTTTCGTCTCAACCGATCTTATTGATCAACATTTGATACAAACAAAAAATATCCATACTATGATACAAGCTTACATGAAAAAATTGGAGAAAGATATGAGTGCCATGGATGATAGCGTGGCCATGATTGAAGCAATGCCAGAGAAACTATATTACATGAGGATTGAGTCACTGTATAATTGGAAGTGTGGATGACATATCTCCATAGTAAAATACCATAGGAAAATGACAAACCATTGTTTTCCCTTTCGTTTTTTCCTAACCACCTCAAGTTTCATCCTTTTGTGCCACTTTCCATGAGAGAAGGAATGTGAATAGTTTGCAACTGCCTCTTCAAGAAGAAGGTGAAAAGGAAAATATGTGTGACTATTGTTTGTATAAAAGAGACTAGAAACTCTCAAAAGAGGGACTTTTAGACTTTTGGTTTTTAAAGCATTGTGTAGACCCAAGAACTATTTCAAGAACTTATACAATGTCAATGAATATTGAGAATCCCTTAGGGCCAGTATTTTTAGAAGAAATCCTATGTAGAAACTGATCAAATATTTGAACTACTTCAAGTGAATATGTTTGTTGTTTCTATGGATTGTAAGAATGCTTTGTTTGTTGTAGATTAATTCTTATGCAATCTTAATCATATTTTTGTAGTATTTGTATTTCTTTGAATATTTCCATGCCTTGAATTTTTTGATTTGTTATAGTATATGTTATTGTAATATGGACTAATCTGATTATATACTTATATATTCTATTGCTTCCAATCTTTTTCTTTCTATAAAACTAACTATGTTAAAGTTGTTTTAAGGTTTGGTTGAATTATAACTCATTGGTTACTTTAGCTTTGATCCTAGCTAGGATAGGTTAGCATAGATTAGTTATAGGTTAGTTGTCTTTACATACATGGTCTTCATCTACATCTATGCATTTCATGCATCCTTGCATCGGTACACCGGACCTTAACCAATAACAAAATCAAAGTTAGCAATAATGGAAGCCAAGCCAAATTTCGGATGGCACTCCTAAACCAAACGACGTATAGTCTAATTGGGACCTTATACCAGGGAGTACCCCTTGCTGTTGTCAGGTGAATTTGGACCTCTCAACAAAATTGGCGCTAGAAGGAAAGCCATATTTTATAAATTACATACATGAATTAAACAATAACCGAAATCAATGTTCAATGAGTAATCCTAGCTCACAATCTACTTTATTTCATTGAACTGAGTCTGAACAAGAATTTATTTATGAAGACTCGAAGGATAATTTCATAAGTTCTTCCGGGATTCCAGAAATACATTCTGAAACATGGTTTCACATACCTAGAGAAGAAATTCACGAAACACTTAGAATCACTTGTCCTTACGCAAAAATACCCGTAAAATTAAACTTATGAACTTCCTTGAATAAAAGATACTCGTGTAGAACGTCCTAACATAGATCTTGATTTTTATGTTGACTTTGTAGAAGATCTTATTGAAACTGCGTTACACGAGGTTCCAATACCCTTAAGTAGAGATATTAATTTCTTCACTAAAAATGAAGAAGAAGAATTTGAAGGTGAACAACCTGAAATCACCTTAGAACAAATAATGGGAGAAAAAAGGAACCACTAAGAGGTCATACCTCAATGGTGAGACCAAGGATCTCTAAATATAGCTAGCGAAGTTCATGAAATGACAAGGAAATTTGATAGACTCTTACCTAAATTTGAACAAGACAAACCCAGATCCCCAGAGGATCATATAAATATTTTGTTTTTGGCCATACGTCTTCTAGGAGTACAAAATGAAGATGTAGTATGTAGGTTATTTCCTTATATTTTTTATGGGAAAGCCTCTACTTGGTATTTCAGCTTACCCGCTAGATCAATTACAAACTTCGACAATTTCAAAAGGATATTTATGAGGAATTTTGGAGAAAGAAAAACAACTGCATCTCTCCATATGAGCTAGGATCCATCGGAATGGAAAAAGGGGAAAGAGTAAAATATTTTAACCAAATATTTGTAAATGTATTGATTGAGTTTCCCCATGAGGTAGCTCCCACTCAATCTTTAGCCACTGAATATTATACAGCTTCCTTAACCCCATCCATCAGAATGTTTTGAAAACAATCTAACAAAAACACATTGGAACTAAAATTTGATGAAGTTGAAACCGTGGAAAGAGAATTTTCAACATATGACCAACATCCCTGTTATGAGGAAACTAAGTCAGTTGGTAAGAAGCCATTTTTATTAACTAAACCACCTAACAACGAATCCATGGATATTGATAATGTGGTTAAAATGGTTAAGAAATTATCGAATGAAGTCGTGGAATTAAAAAAGAATGTTAGTGAAGGATCATCCAAACCCTAAATTTTCTGCCCATTTTTCAAGAAACCAAACAACCCAGCACAACTACCAGAACCCTCACACATGGATTTCAATCTAGATAGTTTCAGTAATGATAATTTTTCCTCTTACCATAAAAAAAATCATTCTAAACAAACGTGTCCTCAGTGGATCAACTCTATGAAATTGGTAATAAATCAATTGCTAGATCAACATAGTTTAGATGATGAAAGTCATGCACCAACTCCTTATGATACTACTAACTAAGAACCCTCAAAATCAACTATGCACTTCTAGGACTCATGTGTGGAATGTGATGATGAACAAATCGAAGAAATCCTTGCCAGAGATACTCAAGTTGTAAAATTTGTTGCGCAACAAAGGTCTACCATTTGACACTTTGTCTCCCAAAGGGGAAAACATGACTCTTAGAAAAATAACACCTCCCCCTGTCCTCTCAAAACCAAGAAATACAACTCTAGAAAAAACTAATAATAAAATTGGCAAGAATGTTGTAGCAAATAAAGACAAACCAAGCACATCTAGCATTGTTTAAAATAATGAAAAAAGTGATTCAAGGGAAATTTGGGCAAGTTAATAATGATTCAAATTCACATGCCCTAGATTATAATGTAACTGAAGACATGAATAAAATTAAAGCTAATATCTCCATGTTCGATATTTTCTCGCTTCCACAACAACGCGAACTTCTACATGATGCTTTCGAACCCCAAGAGACTCAAACATAAACTATTACAACTGTTGAAATCTTAGCCTCTTGAAAAAATACACCATAAATCCAGAAGGTAGAAATACAATTAACTTTAAACACAACTAAAATGGGTGCTTTTTTGAAATCACAGATACCACCTTTTCTGCTTATGAAATTTTCGATTTCAATGTTCATAACTGTTTAACATATTCTTGTGCTTCTTCCAACAGCATGCCTTTTTCTATTTGCAAAAAGATAAATGTTGTCCCACAAATAACTAAAACCAAGATTATCCAGTTATACAGAACATACATTAAAGTGAAAGGGGAACTCAGGGATGTGTTAATTATACTGTCATCTGATCCAAGAGTTCATCAGACTATAACATAGTTGTGGTAGACATCCCAGAAATTTATGGTTTTATCCTAAGCAGAGATTGGTCGGCCAAACTCCAAGGTTATTTCGCTATTGATTGGTCTCATATGTGGTTTCCCTATAAAGGTAAAGAAAATCAAATCCAAGTTAATAGTGAAGCACACATGAAGCACACATTGATATAATTAGAGGGTAAAAACGAACCCGTTAGCTTTGCTCATTCCATCCTAGGAAACTATTTTTTTGAGACTGATTATGGTTGTTACGAAGCTCAAACTTCTGATATACCATATGAACTACAATCAGGCCTCCTCCCACGAGCACATAATGGTTCCTGTCCCATACTTACTAACTTAGGATTTAGTTTGACTAACAAAACTAGCATCCCAGACATGTGGACCATGTTCTTTGAGGGTTCTAAAACTCAGGATGGAGTTATCATAGGATGTGTACTAATCGACCCGAGTTAAGGAAAAACACTTGTATCATGTCAATTAGATTTTGAATGCACCAAAAAAACTGATGAATATTAAGCCTTAGTGCAAGGTCTCAAGAAGTCCATTGACCTCGAAGTAAAACATCTGAAAGTGTTTGGTGACTCATAGATTATTGTTCGACAGGTAAGAAATATTATTCATTGTCTGTCTCCACATTTGAAAGCCTATCAACAAGAGGTATGGAATATGATGTATTCATTTTATGCATTTAATATTAATTCTATACCCCATGATCAAAATATAGACGCTGATATTTTGGCCAATGCAACATCTAGGTTTGTGCCTCCTGACGATGGTTTTTCAATTGAACTAATATTTAGGAAATCCATACCTGACAACGTCACAATTTGGAGAGTATTCGACTGTGATTCTCAGATTGTCAACTTCCTCACTAGTTCAGACACATTCCAAAACTCAGTGATAGATGATGAAATTCATCAACAAGAGATCCAAGCTTACCGAGAAGAAACTGATGATATCAAGACAAATTGTGTTCCAAATAATGTTTTTGACTCTTGAAAAGTTATTTGATTTACAATCTAAGTTTAGGAGGCCAACTAATCCGAAGACCAATAAATCCACGATGATGCATTTCTTGGTCAATTTGGGAACATATGAATAGCCTAAGTATGTCAACCTAGGCACCTATTGTTCATATTCAGAAAAAAACATACATTCACAAAATTATTCAAGAAGTATCGATATGTTTTTTCCTATACATATGATGACTTGGAGACTTATGATACACGAATAATACACCATGTGATTCCCATCAAAGAAGGAATCATGCCATTTCAACAAAAGTGCAGGAAGATTCATCCTACTCTCAAACCTCTTATACAAAAGGAACTTAAGAAGTTGTTAGATGCCCGAATAATTTTAAAAGTAATAAATTCAACTTGGGCATCTAATATGGTGTCTGTGAGGAAACATTCGGGAGAAATAAGAACCTCTATAGATTTCAGAAATCTAAATCACGCTTCCGACAAAGATAACTATCCAGTTCCCCCAATGGAACAAATCCTATAACTCGTCTCTGGATTTCAACTATTCTCCTAACTAGATGGATTTTTCTGGATACAACCAGGTTCTTGTAGTAGAACCAAACTAATTAAAGACCACTTTTCGAACTAAATGGGGAACCTATGCTTACAAAAGAATGACTTTTGGTCTTATGAATGCAGTAGCCACCTTTCAAAGATAAATGGAAATTTATTTCAAAGTTTTAATTGGTCAAAGAGTGGTGGCTTACCTTGATGATGTTACAGTTTATTCAAAAGAAAGAGGAGACCACCCAAAATATTTCAAGCAGATTTTTGAGTGTTACAGAAAATACAAAATTTCGCTTAATCCCAAGAAAACTGTATTCACCATTTCAAAAGGAATTTTATTGGGACACATTGTCTCAACAGAAGGAATATCGGTGGATCCAGAGAGAACCAAATTCATTTTACAAATTGCTCCGCCGCACAACAAGAGGTCCATGCAATATTTTTTCGCCAGAATTAATTTTGCCAGAAGATTCGTTCCAGACTTTGTTGAGATTGTAAAACCTTTACAAAAGATGATTAAAAAGGATTTACAATTCAAATGGACATCTTTGGAAGAGGAATCATTTGAAAATATTAAGATCACTATAGCCAATGCGTCGTCTCTTCGAAGTCCTGATTTTTCAAAATATTTCTTGCTATATACATTTGCATCTGAACATTCACTAGCAACATTAATCACACAAAAGGATGAACAAGGAGAAAAATACCCTGTTGCTTTTATGAGCACTAGATTACAAGGTGATGAATTGAATTATCCTCTGGTGGACAATAAAGTGCTTTTCGTCCATAAAGAAATCAAGCAGTTTAGACCATATATCCTAAAAAATTGTATTAAAGTCATCGTCCCACACCCTGAAGTGATATCCATATTCGTTAGAAAATAATTGGGTGAGAGACGATAAAATTGGATGACGAAGCTGCAAGAGTATGAATTCAAATTTAAACCATCCAACATCGTAAAGGGTCAAAGATTGTGTAAATTAGTAACCCAAGGAGATGATGTTGAAGAAAAAGAAGAGGATGGTTGTAAAGATGAACATATGATGTATACACAACAAGTTCCATATGTTCCAACCATTGAAGGATCATGTTACAATGATCTTAAGTATTATTTACAACATGGCACCACTCCAGATCATCTCAATGCTAAGTAAAAAAGGGCGTTGTGACTGAAATATTTATAGTATCAATTATTAAATGGCATCTTGTTCATAAATAATTACGATGGAGTGTTTCTTAGATTTCTTGAAAAATAAAAACCTGATAAGGTGATAAAATATATGCATGATGGACCAACTAGTGGTCATTTCTCAAGATACGCAACAAATCATAAAGTGATAAGAGAGAGATACTACTGGACCACCCTCTTCAAGGATGATCATGTGTACTCAAGAAGCTGCGAAGCATGTCAAAAAGAAATAGGGAGAGAACAAAATGTCTCTTTTCCTCTCCAGCCCATAGCAATGGAAGAACCATTCGAGCAATGGGGATTAGATATTATAGGTGAGATAAATATTTATTCATCTAAACAACATAGGTATATTCTAATCGCAACTGATTATTTCACAAGTTGGATTGAAGCAATTCCTTTAGTCAAAGTGAATGAAGGGGTAGTAATTAGTTTTCTTGAGAAACACATTATCACGAGGTTTTGTATTTCTAACTCTTTAGTATTTGATAATGTTGAGTACTTTTCATCTTTGAAATTATCTGAGTATGCGATGGAAAAGGGAATTATTTTAAAGTATTCAACTAACTATTACCCCCAAGGAAATGTCCTATCAAAATCCACAAACAAGAACATCATTTGTATCCTGAAGAGAACCATGGTCGATCACCAAAGAAATTGGCACAATGCATTACAAATTGCTCTTTGGGAAGATCATGTCACCCCAAAATCCTCCATCGAAACATCACCTTATTTTCTTATGTATGGGAAAGAAGTTGTGTTACCATCGAACATTTACATGCCCTCTCTCCAACTTACACAATAGTCTCGAGGCAAAAAATGCCCAGTTTTCCAAAGTCGTATAAATACCTTGTTGAACCTTGAAGAAATACGTGACAAGACTAAAACTGTTAGGATATTTAGACACTTAGGAGTTAGTACAATCTAATTGGTCTATTGTGTCGTTATGTAAAAGTGTTTTTTATAGTGTGTTTCTTTAGTATGCATTAGTATGCATTTGTAGTTAGGAAATCTAACGGTCATGATATGTTCCCGACATAGAGTGATCCGACGGTTCATACTCTCATCGATCTTAACAACCATTGATCTGTGGCTTAACACCCAATTGGTCCATGATCTCTATTTAAAGAGCATGTAGGGTCATTTTCCAATG